>ML285493.1:0-50563 GCA_005239495.1 Nicotiana undulata
CAGTGGTTTTTGCTGGTTTTTGGCCTCGCGCGGGGTCCTGGAGGCACCTGGGCCCACCCGAGCTCCCGGCCCAAAATACCAACAAGTCCCAAATCATCAAACGGACTTGCTCGAGCTCACGGAACACTCAATACAACGCTAAAACTCAAAATCACCTTCCAAAACCCCTGAATTCAAAACTTAAGAGCTTTGAAATTATAGAATTCACTTCGACGTGCCGAACCGGCCTAAACCACTCGAAATGACTTCAAATTTTGCAGATACGTTATAAACGACACAACGGAACTATTCCCGATCTTAGAATTTCATTCGGACCTCGGGAACACAAAATCACCTCTCAAGTCACATTTCAAATTCTTTAGAAACTCCACAAGTTCATTAACTCCATTTTTCCTCACTCTGATCCGAAACCAATCAAATCAAACCCGTTTTACACCAAATTCCATATATAGGACAAACAACATATCCGAAACCATAACACGGGCCCGGTAACAAGGTTTTCACATAATTATTTACTTTCAAAAGCCTTTATTATTTTCATAAAACAATTTTCTTCAAAAATTCATTTCTCGGACTTGGGACCTCGGAATTCGATTCCAGGCATACGCCCAGGTCCCATATTTTCCTACGGCCCCTCCAGGACCGTCACATCATGTGTCCGGGTCCGTTTACCAAAAATGTTGACCAAAGTCAACTTCATTCGATTATTCAATTCAAAAGTCCCATCTTTATCAAATTTCCACATGGAAGTTTCCTGGCTACCTGCCCGGGCTGCGCACGCAGAGGTGTGATTAACGGAGGCTTTCGAGGCCTCGGAACACAGATTTAGCTGGAATTACTTAGGATGACCTTTTGGGTCATCACACGAAGCATTTTCCACGATCGTGAAGGGCACATTTTGGGATGAGAAAATTTTTGTTTCGTGATCGTGAAGCTTTTTCCGTGATCAAGATGAGTAAATACCTAGGTAGAAGCTATATATCGAGGTTTCGGCCATTTTTAATACATTTGGAGTTATGGTGCTCGGATTGAAGCGATTTTTTAGGCCTTTTTCACCATATGGAATGGGGTAAGTTATTTCTATGTAATTTTGGTCAAACTCCATGATTATGTCTTTAATTGCATCATTTAATTTATGATTTGGGGTGGAAAATGTGGAAGAATTCTTGAGTTAGATTTTTGGGGTTTTGAATGGAATTTTTTTATCGGCTTGGAGTAAATTTGATATGGTTGGATTCGTGAGTGAAAGAGGTTTCTAATTTTGTAATTTTTATCTAATTTTGAGACGTGGGCCCGGGGTCGTGTTTGGCCAATTACGGGATTTTTGGTTAAATTTGATAATTTTCGAGTGCGCTTTGTTCCTTAGCATATATTGATGATATAAATCTGATTTTTGTTAGAGTTGGAGCAATCGGAAGCCGGGTCTATAGGAAAAGGCATTGTGGGCTAGGACTTTAGCCGGTTTGAGGTAAGCGCTTCCAAACTTGGTTCTGAGGGTTCGAACCCACGAACCGTATGCTATATGACTATGATTAAGGTGACCCACATGCCAAGTGACGGGCGTGCACCATGTGATTTGTGGCATGGTTCACCCCCATGGCACCATTTAGTAGTTATTATGGATTGATATCCACACTTCTATTAATATGGTTAATGTGATCATGTTAAGTACTATGTTAAGGCTTCACGTCGATATTATTGGGACTCGAGTGGTCATTTATTGCTGTCTTCTCATGTGTTTTATTGATGTTACATACTCAGTCCTATCATAGTATATCATATCATATATCAGTCTCGATAATAATTATTTGACACATCATATCATTGTTCGGGCTAGTATCATGACATTTTGAGCCCGTGTGTGTGAGACTGGAGAGTGATGACTGAGTGAGGTCGAGAGCCTGATATTGAGTGACAATATGGGATTGGGCTGCATGCCGCAGCAAGATATTGATTATACCTTTGTTGGCTTGTTATAGCGCTTGGGCTAAGAGGATCCCCTCCAGAATCTTTACACCCCCAATGAGCACAGTGATATTTGAAGGATGGATCTTGTCCGAAATGATATTGAGGGATGGATCTTCCATGGACATGGATCTTGTCCGAAGTGTTTATATTTAGAGATGTATCTTCTCCATGAGGCTGGATTGGCATATGTTCCTCGGTACTGAGATACTAATGTCTGATATGTATATATATATTCTGGGATGGATCTTCCCTGGGCCGTATGAGCCATATACAGTACCGAGTGGTTGTGAGGTGTATTATTATCTGGAGATGTATCTTCTCCATAGGGCTAGATTGGCCTTCCTCAGTACTGAGTGACTTTTGTATGATGTGTGTATATTATGTGATGGACCTTCCCTGGGCCATGCGAGCCATAAACAGTATTGGGTGGACGAGTATTTGAGAGTGGGAGAACATTGCACACTTCATATTGTTGATGCATTGGCATGTAGAATACACTGAGTTATATTTGTTAAATTGTTCAGAACTATACTTGTCTTACTACCTTGAGTAATCTAGATAACTGAAAGCATGCCTAAATTTTTGTACATTGGTTGTGTTATAAAATGTGGAGGTTTAGTCCGTCACTACCTCTCAGCCCACAGTTTGGGCTTGTTACTTACTGAGTTGGTGTACTCACGTTACTCCCTGCACCTCGTGTGCAGATTCAGGTATCTCAGGCCACGATAGTGCCAGCTGATCTTTGCTGCGGTTCACCTTCGGAAAGAGCGAGATAGTTGTTTGGCGATCGCAGACCCGCCTTTCTCCTTCCCTACCTTCCTTGTGTATTTTGTTAGCTATTTCTCAGACAATTATTTGTCTCGATGTATTTTGGCACAGTTGTAGTATGGCTCATGACTTAGTGAAACCAGATTTTGGGATTTCTCATTTTTTACAATATTTGGATTTGATTTTATCTTTATTTTGGTCTCGATGATGAAAAAAGTTAATATTTAAACATTGTCATGATGTAAAACGATTTGGGTAGGAGTATAGGCTTTCCTAGTTCCATTATAGGCGCCATCACGACCGGGTTGGTTTTTGGGTCATGACAAGTTAGTATTAAAGCCTAGGTTACATAGGACTCACCAGTCATGATCAGGTTTTAGTAGAGTCTTGTGGATCGGTACGGAGACGTCTGTACTTATCTTCGAGAGGCTGCAGAACCTTTAGGAAAAATCTCACATTCTTGAATTCTTGTCGTGCGAATCCATTTATTTAGTCAAAAGCGTAACTCTTTGAATCCCTTTCATGTATTCGAATGTGCACGTGAGCACTAGGTATCAGCTGTGCATCGACGGCTTGTGATTTCCATGGTGAGGTGCGATATGTGATTTTACCATGTTGATAATGGTCCAGTCTTGAGGACATGAGGTCGGGTTTATCCTGTGGCTTGAGTGATGAGATTTCGATTGTGTGAGCCGTGTATTTGGGACTTATAGGCCCATTTGTGTCCTTATCGGTGGGGTTTTATGACTAGATGACTATATGGAGAGTGTGATTCGATGGTGAGGTGTGTCCAAATTGTTTGATTGTGACAAAAGGATTGGCTGGAAATGTGGCAAGAACTATTGAGTGTTTGATTTTTGTCTAGAGTTGGCATATGGCTTCGAGTTGTGAGTGTATTGAAAGACCTCTCATGTTATTTAGTTGTGGAGTGAAGCAGATCTTTCTGTTGTGTTATGAGTTCCTAGTGATCTCTTTTGGGATGACCAATGCCCCAGTAGCGTTCATGTATTTGATTAACAGTGTATTCCAGTTGTATTTATACTTCTACATTATTGTATTCATTGATAGCATCCTGGCGTACTCACGTAGCCAGGAGGAGCATACTCAACATTTGAGGAGGGTATTATAGAGATTGATGGAGGAGAAGCTTTATGCAAAATTCTCCAAGTGTGAATTTTTGGCTTAGTTTAGTAGCATTCTTGGGGCACGTGGTGTCCAGTGAGGGTATTCAGGTGGTCAGACGAGTGTGGAGAGAGCTTCCATAAGCTCAAGATTTCTTTGACCACAACTCCAGTGTTAGTTCTGCCATCAGCTTCAGGTTCTTATACCGCGTATCTTGATGCCTCGAGGATAGGGATTGGTTGTGTTTTAATGCAGGCGGGCATATTGATTGCGTGATAGCTATGATTTTTCGAAGGGTATAGTGATGATATCAGTTTAAGGCTAAGTAGGCGGGGTTATCTCCACGGGGTGTCTTGAGGTTGTGTGATCCTTAGGTGGTTTTATAGCAAGTACTCATTTACCAGTAAGTGTTACATGTTGTAAGTTGAGTTTGGATCGCTTGTGAAAGTTGGCACGGCTATTGTAATGGTGAATGTGAGATTTCATATGATTTGAGATGTTAAATGGTTTGAGTTATATATGAGCTTATGAAGGATTTAGTTGATTCTCACTGTGGTATGGCGGCGGTGTTAGCGTATGGGCATTGTGAGGTATTGATTGTTTTGATCTATGGCTTTGAGCCAAGTGGGGGAGGTTGCTAATGATAAGTTGGTTGCACGATTATACGAGGTATTGGGTTCAGTTCGAGGTATACTGGTGAATCAGTTATGACCTGCAGAGGTGGAGTCTGAGAAGACTCGAGTAATGGAAATTTTTGGATACAGGTGGTAATGTACTCTACGGGTAGATGGGTTTTATTGAATGATTGAGTTGTAACTATAAATGGTGTAGTGTGTGCGGATTAGGAATTTGCTTGATTTATTCGAAGTGTGGCTTACTTCCTAGTATGTTTGTGTGCAAATGGGGTCAGTTCATTTGATCTGTTTGATTATTTAAATTGAGATTTGCATAGAGTGGATGACTCTCGAGAATGGTTCTGATGGATTCAAGTTTATACGTAATAATTGGGAATCTTCAAGGTGTGTATTTGGCTAGAACTGAAATTTACGTTGGAGGGTGTCAAGACTTGTGGCATTTCTACATTATCATGGATTCTACATATTGGTATCTGGAAATTGAAGATGATGGATTATATCCGCAGGAAGTCTCTTCAGGGTAAGTATTTTGAATGTGGTACTTTTGGGGATATTTGAGAGAGTATTCAGTGGCTTACGAGCCTTAGACGGTACGGTCTTATGCTTAGGTCTCGTGTGGTGAGTCTAGGTTGAGAATTGCAGTATTATGGAAAGGAGAAGTATCAATTTGAAGGTAAGTCAAAAGGAACTTGGATAAATAGGACAGCTTTGTAGTTGTAACGACCCGACCGAACATTTCGTGAAATTAGCCCTATTTTCCTTGTTTCTGCTTTATTGTGTGTTTTTCATCTCTTTTATGTTGTGTTAGGTTAGCTGGTTCGGGATCGGAGTGGTTGTGGAGAGAAATGAGACACTTAATCTCTTAAGTTGGCTTTATAGTTATAAAAGTAAACCGGAAGTTGAGTTATAGGTAAATGACCTTGAAATGTGGATTTTATGGCTCGAATAGTTTCATTGGGTGATTTGGGACTTAGGAGTGTGTTCAGAATGTTATTCTGAGGTCTGGAGTAGAATTAGGCTTGAATTGGCGAAATTGAATTTTTGGCGATTTTCGGTTGGCGGTGGAAAATTAGCTATCAGGGTCGTATTGGAATTCCGGAAGTTGTGACAGGTACGTAATATCATTTTGGGTGTGTGTGAAAAACTTCAGGTCATTCGGACGAGGTTTGGATAGTTTCGACATTGTTGGTGAGTTTTGAAAGTTTAGAAATCCTTAGGCTTGAATCATGAGTTGATTTGGTGTTTTGATGTCATTTCGGGTGTTCCGAGGGTTCAAATAAGTTCGGGTGATCATATTTGACTTGTGGGTATCATTGGTTGGGGCCCCGAGGGGCTCGGGATGACTTCGGATGGTCATCGGTAGCTTAAAGTTTGGAATAATACAGCAAATTGGTTGCTGGTGTAGGCCTCCTTGTGTGGCCGCACCTGCGGACGGGGAGCCGCAGGTGCGGACGACCATGCGCAGATGCGGAAAATGGAAGGAGGGCTTGAGGGCATAGGTGCAGATGTTTTGTCGCACCTGCGAGCCCGCATGTGCGGATTATGGACCGCAGATGCGGAAGTCGGGGTCTAGGTCATTATCGCATGTGCGAGTGCGCAGGTGAGAGCCCATTGACCGCAGGTGCGGAACCCCTGGGCAGAGTATATATATTTCCAGCCTTTGCTATTCTCTTATTTCCACCATTTTTGAAGACGGGTTTGGAGCTCCTAGAGCGATTTGAAGAGGGAATTCAAAGGAACGTCGTGGAGTTAAGATTTTTGGACCTAAAACTCGTTTCTATGTGATTACTAGAGTGATATAGGGTGAAATCTATGGGAAAATTAGTGAATAAATTGGAGGTTAGGGATTGGAAAACTTGAGACTTTAATTGACGAACTGGAGGGTCATATGTGGTTGGATTTTGATGTATTTTTTCTGGGTAGACTCGTGGAAGGATAAGGATTCTAGTTTTGTATTTTTTATCGAATTCTGAGACGTGGGTCCAGGGAGTCGGGTTTGGCCAACTTTGGTATTTGTGCCTAATTGCGGTAATTTTGAATGGGTTTAGTCTCCCTAGCATATTTTGATGTTATTAATCTGGTTTTTGGTAGATTTGGAGCAATTGGGAGTTGATTCAAGAGGCAAGAGCATCGCTGATTAGTGTTCAGGTCGGTTTGAGGTAATTAATGACTGTAAATCTTTTCTTGAGGGTATGAAACCTCGGACTTAGCATTTTCTCACTATTTTGGAGTCACTCACATGTCAGATGACGGGTGTGTGGCGTGCACTGAATGGGGCTTTGGACTTGGTCCTTCCCGTGGCAACTATTGAGTTGCGTAATTGCTTTTAAATCACATGATAAATCGTATTCGTATTTTCATATTATTGCTATATTTGGGCTATAAGCCATGTTTGGGGCCTTGTGCCGACCTGTTTAGACCCCTTGGGGGCTATTTTCTGATGTTCCTCACTATTTTGATCATGATTTACACTCAATCATACGATGCTGAACTGTTTTCGAAACTCAGATATGTTTACACTATTTTGTGATATAAATACTGTTTTGCGTCGAATACACCATTTTGTTGATAGCCCGAGTGGGTTTTTGAGATTTTCTGACTGAATGAGGACGAGTACCAATATTGCGAAGATATTATGGATCGCGTTGTACGCCGCAGCATGTTACATTGTTATGATATGTGAGAGACCGAGAGCCTGAGTGATTTATGTCACGAGATGGCTTAATATTAGCGCTTGGGCTGTAGGAGCCCCTCCGGAGTCTGTACACCCCCCCAGTGAGCGCAGGTACCTACTGAGTACGAGTGTCGAGTGATGAGTGATTGGGAGGCATGAGTGGCAGTGAGGTTTCCCGAGGGGATAATTGTGAGGCATGCTAAGGGACTGATTCTGAGTGATGTTATGCCCGCGGGGTGGTTTATTATTCATGTTTTTGCCCGAGCTACTTATGATTCATATCATTTTTACACTAAACTTCTTGGACATGTTTCTGAAATTGTTGGAAATTACACTTTTCAAAGAATTTTTACTGGAATTGTATTTTTAAGCATGATGATTTAACGTATACACTGTTGGAAAGAAAGATTGTGCTTATTGTGAAATGATGATTTGACTTTGTGTGTTTCTTACTGCTAAGACCTGATTTATTTTCATTACTACTGAGTTGGCATACTCACATTACTCCCTGCACCTTGTGTGCAGATCCGGGTGCTAGGGCAGAGTGAGTGGTCTATCTGTTCCAGAGACTTCTCGCAGATTTGCGAGGTAGTTGCACGCGTCCGCAGCCCCGCTTCTTCCTACTTAGTATTATAGAGTTTAATTTTTCCAGCCTTGTATATTCTCTTTAGATGCTCATGACCAGTGACTCCGGGATCTTGGGATTGTATTTAATATTCTGTGTAGCTTTATCTGCTTAAATATGATTAAACAAAACCTGTATGGATTACCAGTCTAGTAATGATATAAATGAAAGATTCTTTACGTAGTGTTAATTTGGCTGGCCTAGTTCCACGATAGGCTCCATCACGACTAGTTTAGATTAGGGGTCGTGACAAGTTGGTATCAAAGCCTAGGTTACATAGTGTCACGACCCAACCCGATGGGCCGCGACGGGCACCCGGTACCTTACTCAACCGGTACCAACATAATGTATCTTTCTTATTACATCATCATATACACGTGACATATGGGCCTAATAGTCCAACATGATCATTTATAAACTCAAAACATAGGCCGACAAGGCCGTACAATTTTTCACGTACACGACATATGTCTACAAGCCTCTAAGAGTCCCCGCCATGCTAATTAGTACATGTCCCAATCTTACTGACCACATAAGCAACTCTGGAGCAAATGGAGTGCACCAATACCTTCCGCTGAGCTGATAGCCTACTTGGAGGACTCTCGATCTGTCTATCAGGATCTGCGGGCATGAAACGCAGCGTCCCCAGGCAAAAGGGATGTCAGTACGAAATAATGTACTAAGTATGTAAGGCAATATACTCAAAGCTAAAACTGAACTGATAATATAATAACTGCAAGTAACTGGAAGTCAAAGATAATCTGAAAATATGCTTACCTGCTGATACTGACTCAACTCTCTCAATATAGTAAATAGTTGTCCGGCCCTATAAGGCTCGGTATGTATATATATATCTGCTCTGCCATAGTAGGCTTGCTCGTAGGCGCTCGGCCATACTAGGATTTGTATCTCGGCTAACTGGGCTCGCTCATAGGCGCTTGGCCATAAGGCTCGGTATATAACTTACCATCTGATTAAAGGTTTCCCAATAGGGGCCTGCCCACCGATTATAGCTCGATGGTAATGAAAATACTATAATATTGTATATATAGACTCTTTGCTCTCTTGACTGGAAAAAAATACTCAAATTAATATGAAGTCCCGATAAGGAGAATATTGTAACTTACAAAACTAGGAAAATTTACGTAACTTGCGAGACTAGCAAAATATACGTAAATTCCGCGATATAAATTTTTCTTTATGCCTCGTTATCAAACTTGTGCAATGACAAGATCATGCCAAAATGAAATAAGGGCTTAGCCTTAACATACCTGGAGTAGGGAAAATAATCTGTATGATACTTTTGAGAAGGATTGCATTGTACTCCCTTTATCTCAGTACGAAAAATAATTTGCTCCACCCACTTTTCCGTATAATTTGCTCCTTCCACTTTATAATTCATCCTCACACATCCATGTACTGATCATGGTCATATGTGCAACCAATTTCCATAAACAGTTTTACTCTTGTTCAGGAAATTAATTTTATTTTTTTTTAAATTAAAAGTACATCATATATGAAATTAGGATGAGCACACATTCCATTTGCCCTTCATGTGAATCGCATAAACAGGGGTTCCCTCTTAACCCATAATAACAAGTTACACTAGACTAAAATCTACATATGTTACATGGTCTTTGGTACAAATATAAGATTCGATTAGGTGTAGGATTACAACAAATTTTAGTAGGCCTTTTGTAGTGTATTTTGGAAGATCCAAGTAAGGTACCATTGTGAAGTCACGAACTTGACAAGGGTAAGCCAAGAACTGAGGAGTCCATGTAACAAAGAACTTCACACCTTTGCTCCTCACTTTATGTTGAAGATATATACACTAAACTATAGATGTGACCAACCAAAACGATTTCACTAAACAGAGAACTTATATGGAGTAGTCTTCCAAAAGAATATTAAATTTATTAGAAATGTAGTGTATATATCTAATACCTTAGTTGCCTTTTATAACTACGTAAGTACTTAGTCATATCTTTAGTAATCTCTATTGCTGCCACGTTATTTTTGGTGGGAAAGAATTAATCTTTATCTCGCATTTTAATAATTAACTAGGTAATGCCCCTTACCCGGTAATTAACCTATTACCCGTATAATTATAAATTATCTCAAATTACTTAAAGTTCTATTTATCTTTAAAATACTTTATTCATCATACTACCGTGGTCACATGGTACCTTACATGGTACTAGCCCATAATTATCGGGTATTATCGCTCGATCCGCATTTTATCCCAAATCGGCCACCTTTAATGAAACTCATTTTCTTTAATTTGTGTACCCTTATCCTTCATGACACTTATTTATCTCTTGTTATAAATAGCGTAATCCTTATAATCTCCAAATAATATTTTTCCTTGGACTAATGTCAATTACCTACGACAAATTCAACGTACAATACTACAGGGTGCAACATCGTCGTAATTTAACATTGCGAGACGTAATATTGACGTAATATTGCGGGGCGTAACATCATTTCCGATGCTCTTATCATTCTCATAACCCGTAGGTCTTGTGAATACTTCCGTACTCGGCTTGCCATCTAGGCAACTGTTTTGTGAATGAGTCTCAAAGACCAGGGCATTCCCCCTTTTAAGTCGCTTTCTCATACCACGACTTGTAGTCGGAATCCTTCTAATCTCGCAATTGTTGCTACTTTCTATCATGCAGCCTTTACGACTCTAACTTTGTATATGCGTCCGACTCTTCTCTTCTCATCCAGCTTTTAGCCCGTCTTTGCGCCTCACTTTGTAAACATATACAGAGCTTGACAAGATGTCTCTCTGGGCATCTATAGGTATACTTGAAGTTCTATGCTCGGTACTTTTTTTTGTTTGAACTTACGAATATTACCATATCTTATTTCATAGATCCGCTTATACATTCGTATGACTTTGATGCATCTAGGTAGGTCATACTATATCAAAACTCTTACTTTGATTTATCGTTACTGAGGTCTGTTACCGAACTCCAGGCTACTTTCGTTACTTATCCCATATGTATAAATCTAAGTCTTTTAATTCTTCATTATTACTTGTTCATCTTAAGAATACCGGCCTAATCTCACCTCATACTTTGTGACTTGTGTTCATCCATTGTTGATTCAACTCAAAATTGATCTATCATCTGCCACTAATAACTTGATCTTTTATGTAACACTGCCGCTAGGGATCACGTCTCATTAGGGACATCTGAAGTAATTAGATTGATCAATCTAGGGGCGATATTATACTTCCATAACCTTCCATCATCTTCACCTTACATGGGTATTTAATCACGTATAATTTGTGAAATCCTCTTCAAGTTATTATTCAATCGAAGGCCCAAACATCATTCTTTGTCCATCACAATTACACTTTCATTCTTCTACCAAGGCAGCATTCCATTTCTTCTAAATGTCATTAGCCTTAGACTCCTTTGAGATCATTCAAGCTATACTGAACTTTGTATAATTTAGAGAAACCATCAGCTCATTCTTGTTTTCATGGTCTTAATCGTGAGGACTTATCCATTCTCGTCACCTTCTCACTCGCGCTTTCTTATCTTTATTTCTGACTTCCTAAAACCTTGTCGCTTTACCATACTTTAGTTTGTGACCTACACATATCTATTTATATTACTTGCAACCTTTCAACTTGGTTGTATCATAGATTTTCTTATGTCTTTATGGAATATCAAGCGAGAATCCCATCGTCTCTAACTCTTCTTTATTCTCTTAATCAGGCTTCTCGATACCTAGACCATAGGCTGGAGGATATACTACTGACGATGTCGCTATTATTCATGGATATTGAATCCTCGCACTTTTAGCCTTCTATCCGACGTATGGACTATTCACGATCTTCTTCCTTTGAGTATCTCGTACGTTGTTCACATTTACCTTACTTACCTTAAAACCTCGCATAGTATCTTCTATCTCTTTCATGAACTCCCTTCCACATAGGTATAACTCACGTCCATAACTTGAAGCTATATTATAATACTTGCACCTCTGGTGCTTACACAATCCGGTTGGAGCTTCGTACTAACCTCTTATGAGGCTGGTACTTTCTAATGGGATTTATCATAGAGCCGTTGTGAAATATGGTTGTTGTACTATATCTCTTGCACCTTTGACATTAAGAGTGATTCTGCAATGTTCTCAATCACGATGTCCATAATTTCCTGGGTCCAATAATCAAACTCCTGATTTACTTGGGTGATGTAATTCTTTAGTTTCCTCTTTCCTCTGATCAACCTTTATGTAGGCTTAAGATATCTTCTGATATGCGGCTCGTGGTGTTAGTTATTACTTTATCCCTTCAAGGACGCTATGGAATATCCATGACTCAATCTTCTAACAATTCGATTCTTTGTCTATGGCCTGGGCTCAATTCTTTCATTTAACTTAAACCAGAATCTTCTACGGCTATATGATTGTCAACATATATGATACATGGATAATACTCTGAACTCTTAAGTGATTTCAAAAAGTAACCAACTCTGGATCACTAATCGAATAATTCATTATGTTCCCTCTTATCTTTATTTAAAGTACGTAATTAGTTTTCCTGGTCTTTCTGCCTCCTTGTTGCGTGCTTACTTAGCTTATCTTAGTGCCCACGCATATTGGAATTCCATACAACTCATATGATCTTGGTTATCACTTCTGATTTTACTTCCCTTTCATTAGCCATGGGAGGTGCCATTTTCCTTTGGAGTGCTAACAATGTTGTTGTGGGACTGTTGTTACATGACCATTTCCTCTTTACATCGTTGTGCTTAGGTTGAAGCTTTCTTCCAAATTCCTCGGCTAGTTTTTCAATGTAGTATTTAGGGAGGATCCTATGACTCTTGTAAAGTTGTTAGCTTATTACGGACATTTTGATGTCCTTCCTTGCCTATAATTATTTGTAGTTACTTATCTTCACGACCTTGTGCTTGTAGGGTTGCCTCTGAACTAATGTTTTAAATGTCTTCCCAGTGGCACTCTCTTTTATTCACGTAGCATTCATATTGTACCCTTAACTACCTTGACTCCTATCTGAATATTTCCCAAGGGTCTTGATGTCATATTTGCGAGACTGAATTCTCCATGTTGGGGTTCCTTATGTTTATCTTGCATGATCTACTGATCTGTCTGTAACTTCTTGTCTAGTCATGACTAGGTTCTTCCTGAATCAACTACTAACTACTCGTCGGCCCATTCTCATATCCATATTCTGCGTGATCTCTTTTGGGTTATTTCATTTGTCTAACTTACCTCTTGCACTGGCTCCTTCTTTATCAATAACCTTCTGGGCAGGAACCCTTACTTTCTTTTTCTGATGTCGTGCTTACATAACGTTTCGGAATTGTAGCATATATGTAGGATTTAGATAAGTGCAATCGCATTCCTTTCTCATTTTTATTGTACTCTTCCTTTACCATTCCATAGTTACTAGAACAACTTAATTCTGTCTTAATGTCACATCACTCTATATTCCCCCCTTTAGGGGAGTACCAAAATTTAGTGTTATGATGAACTACGTATAGATGTTTTACCTTTTCATCTCTGGCGTCTTTTCACATCGTCGATGACCCTTACTCGCCTTGCGATAATCCTTCTGTACTAAGGATAATAAAATTCCTTACTCGCGAGGGTGACACTTAATATAACTAGTACATACAGTCCCTTAAGCTTAATTGTGCTCACATTACTTGCTTTAGGGAAGCGTCTTCCTGAATGACCATTCCTTGAACTTCTCCTGAATATTCTTTTGTTGTCCATTCTACTATCGCCGGAACGCAACCTGAAATTTTCATAATACTGACTATTGTCAAATCACTCAGTCCCTAATTCATGTTCAACTTATCTTGTTCTCCTGCCCATATTGATTTCTATTATTCTGGGATCTAACCTTTTCCTTCTAGTGTTCATGTTAGAGTCACGAATTTATTTCTCGAAATGAGGATGTGACGTTATGACCTATACTCTTTTGTTGCCTCAAGGCCTGTTACCTCTCGTTTTTCCCTTCACTTGACTATAGACTCTGTAATACTATCAATTTTTTTACTCTGTAATACTATCAATTTTTTTAATCTACCGAAGTTATCCATGTACCATAGTTTACTCATACAGCTTCATTAACTCTCTTCTTATTTTCCTGCGAACATTTCTGTCTATCACCTTATTCTAAAATTTGAACAAAATATTCTTTTGCTTTTAGCCCCTCTTGCTCTATCTGTTGCCTCCTTGAATTGCCTAACATTCTCTTTCTACCATGGATGGGAGACACACTAAGGTAATATTTATCCCTGCCAGGCTTCCAATGTTTATTTTTGTAGTACTCATATCTAGTTGTACTATTTTAGGATGCACCATCGAGTTGTCTCCGAAGGAGATCCATTGCCATGTTTGTACTATCTTTAGGAAATGTCAACTAACTCTACCAATCCATCCACTATTTTGGGTTGTTCTATCCCCAGTCAGACCCTGATAACGCGCCTTTCTCTTAAACTATGTATGTTAGCTCCCATTGGGCATAACTAAGATTGGTGTGGTAGATAATACATACATCTGTCACTGTTGAAGGTAACTCAAAGTTGTTATATCTCCCTTCTTGAATGGTAAATAAGGGTAATCTTATTAACTGGGTACCTCATACCCTTCTTCACCTTGCTTCTTTTACATGCTGAAACTCGTGTCTAACTTCTGATCATGTTATTCCTTTTAACCGTAAGAGTGGATAAGTATTCTTTCCTTAAAGCTCCTAATCAAGAACCTTACGCCTCTTAGTACACACATAATCTGCTGAAGACCTCACATTTACTCATCATAAGCAAGTTGTAAAATCGAGTTCCTCTAACTCAATACTTCCACAACTATATCTCTTATCGATCGTCTTTCTGAGTGTAGGCATTGTCTTATTACAAATAGAAGTTCGGGATTTGAACTCTTAAAAGTGAGCTCTACCATACGATCTAGAGTAAGAAGAAAGAGTGACAGTCCTAAATGCCTTGTAGCCTCCTGCTTATAAGTGTGGTGCACGACACACCCATAAATAAGACTCTACTAGACACGGCTTGTAGACTCCCTAGGACAGAACTGCTCTAATACCACTTTTTTCACGACCCAAACAGATGGGACGCGATGGGCACCCGGTACCTTACTCAACCGAGTACCAACGTAACGTATCTTTCTTATTACATCATCATATACACGTGACATATGGGCCTAATAGGCCAACATGATCATTTATAAACTCAAAACATAGATCGACAAGGCCGTATAATTTTTCACATATAGGTCTACAAGCCTCTAAGAGTACATAAATGTCATAAAGGTCGGGACAGGGCCCCGCATACTAATTAGTACATGTGCTAATATTACTAACCACATAAGCAACTCCGGAGCAAATGGAGCACACCAATACCTTCCACTGAGCTGATAGCCTACTTAGAGGACTCTCGACTTGTCTATCAGGACCTGCGGGCATGAAACGCAGCGTCCCCATGCAAAAGGGACGTCAGTACAAAATAATGGACTGTGTATATAAGGTAATATACTGAAAGTTGAAACTGAACTGATAATATAATAACTGCAAGTAACTGGAAGTCAAAGATAATCTGAAGATATGCTTACCTGTTGATACTGACTCAACTCTCTCAATATAGTAAGTAAAATAGTTGCCCGGCCCTATAAGGCTCGGTATTTATATATATATGCTCTACCATAGTAGGCTCGCTCGTAGGTGCTCGGTCATACAAGGCTTTGTATCTCTACCAACTGGGCTCGCTCATAGGCGCTCGGCCATAAGGCTCGGTATATAACTTACCATTTGATCAGAGGTTGCCCAATAGGGGCATGCCCATCGATTATAGCTCGATGGTAATGAAAATACTAAAATATTGTATATATAGACTCTCTTCTCTCTTGACTGGAAAAAAAATACTCAAATGAATATGAAGTCCCGATAAAGAGAATATTGTAACTTACAAAACTAGGAAAATGTACATTACTTGCGAGACTAGCAAAATATACGTAAATTCCGCGATATGAATTTTTCTTTATGCCTCGCTATCAAACTTGTGTAATGACAAGATCATGCTAAAATGAAATAAGGCTTTAGCCTTAACATACCTGGAGTAGGAAAAATGTTTGTATGATACTTTTGAGAAGGATTGCTCTGTACTCCCTTTATCTCAGTACGGAAAATAATTTACTTCAACCACTTTTTCGTATAATTTGCTCCTTCCACTTTATAACTCATCTTCACACATCCATGTACTGATCATGGTAATATGTGCAACCAATTTCTAGAAACAGGTTTACTCTGTTCAGGAAATTAATTTTGTTTTTTTTTTAAATTAAAAGTACATCATATATGAAACTAGGATGAGAACACATTCCATTTTCCCTTCATGTGAATCGCAGAAACAAGGTTTCCCTCTTAACCCATAATAACAAGTTACACCAGACTAAAATCTACATATGTTACATGGTCTTTGGTACAAATATAAGATTCGGGTAGGTGTAGGATTACAACAAATTTTAGTAGTCCTTTGTAGTGTATTTTGGAAGATCCAAGTAAGGTACCATTGTGAAGTCACGAACTTGACAAGGGTAAGCCAAGAACTGAGGAGTCCATGTAACAAAGAACTTCACACCTTTGCTCCTCACTTTAGGCTGAAGATATATACACTAAACTATAGATGATACCAACCAAAAAGATTTCACTAAACAGAGAACTTATATGGAGTAGTGTTCCAAAAGAATATTAAATTTATTAGAAATGTAGTGTATATATGTAATACCTTAGTTGCCTTCTATGACTACGTAAGTACTTAGTCATATGTTTGGTAAGCTCTATTGCTGCCACGTTGTTTTTTGGTGGGAAAGAATTGATCTTTATCTCACATTTTAATAATTAACTAGGTAATGCCCCTTACCCGGTAATTAACGCATTACCCGCATAATTATGAATTATCTCAAATTACTTAAAGTTCTATCTATCTTTAATATACTTTATACATCATACTACCGTGGTCACATGGTACCTGGCATGGTACTAGCCCATAATTATCGGGTATTATCGCTCGACCCACATTTTATCCCAAATCGGCCACCTTTAACGAAACTCATTTTCTTTAATTTGTGTACCCTTATCCTTCATGACACTTATTTATCGCTTGTTATAAATAGCGTAATCCTTATAATCTCCAAATAATCTTTTTCCTTGGACTAATGTCAATTACCTTACGACAAATTCAACGTACAATACTACAGGCTGCAACATCATCGTAATTTAATACTGTGATACGTAATATTGACGTAATATTGCATGGTGTAACACATATGACTCACCGGTCATGAGCAGGTTTATTAGAGTTTTGCAGATCGGTACGGAGATGTCTGTTCTTATCTTCGAGAGGCTGCAGAACCCTTACGAAAAATCTCACATTCTTGAATTCTTGTTGTGCGTATCCACGTATTCGGTCAAAAGTGTAACTCTTGAAATTCCTTTCATGTATTCGAATGCGCACGTGAGCGCTCGGTATCAGCTGTGCATCGACGGCTTGTGATTTCCATGGGTGAGATGTGATTTTTAGCAGATTGATAATGGGCCAGTCTGGAGGACTTGAGGCCGGATTTGTATGTGGCTGGAGTGATGAGATTTTGTTTGTGTAAGCACGTGCATTTGGGGACTTATATGTCTATTTGTGTCCTTAATGATGGGACTTTTTGACTAGATGACTACATGGTGAGTGTGATTTGAAGGTTAGATGTGTTCAGGTTGTTTGATTGTGAGAAAATGAATTAGCGGGAGATGTAGCAAGAACCATTGAGTATTTGAATTCTGTCTTGAGTTAGAATATGGCCTCGAGTTGTGAATATATTGAAGTACCTCTCGTGTACTTTAGTTGTGGAGTGAAGTGGATTTTCATGTTGTGTTATGAGTTCCTGGTGATGTCTTTTGAGTTGACCAATGCCCTAGCAGTGTTCATGTATTTGATTAATGGTGTATTCAGCCGTGTTATAACTCATTTGTTATTGTATTCATTTATGGCATCCTAGCATACTCACGTAGCCAGGGGTAGCATACTCAGCATTTGAGGATGGTATTATAAGGATTAGGGAGAAGAAGCTCTATGCAAAGTTCTCCAAGTGTGAATTTTTGGCTTAGTTCAGTATCATTCTTGGGACACGTGGTTTCCAGTGAGGGTATCCATGTGGTCAGACGAGTGTGGGGTAGAGATTCCAGAAGCCCAAGATTTCTTTGACCACAGCTCCAGTGTTAGTTCTGCCATCGGCTTCAGGTTCTTATACCGCGTATCTTTATGCCTCAAGGATAGGCATTGGTTGTGTTTTAATGCAAAAGGGTGTAGTGATTGCGTGATAGTTATGATATTTGGAAAGGTATAGAAATGATATCAGTTGAGGCTAAGCAGGCGGGGTTATCTCCCGCGGGGTGTTCTGAGGTTGTGTGACCCTTAGGTGGTTTTGTAGCAAGTCCTTTTTATCAATACTTGATATATGTTGCAATTTGAGTTAGGTCGCTTGTGAGAGTTGGCATTGAATGTTACAATGATGAATGCGAGATTTTCATACGATTTGAGATACTAGACGGGTTTTTTCATAGGAGCTTATGAAGGATTTAGCGAATCTCACTGCAGTATGGTGGCAGTGATAGTGTATGGGCATTGTGAGTTATTATTTGCCTTGATCTTTGGCTTTGAGCCAAGTGGGGGAGTTTGTTAATGACAAGTTGATTGCACGATTATGTGCTGTATTGGTTTCGGTTCGAGGTATATTGGTGAATCAGTTATGACCTGCAGAGGTGGAGTCTAGGAATGACTCAAGTAATGGAAATTCTTCGATACAAGTTGTAATGTACTCTATGGGTAGGTGATTTTTATTGAATGATTGAGTTGTAATTGTAAATGGTGTAGTGTGTGCAGTGTACGAATTTGTTTATTGCTTCAAGTGAGTGGATTACTTTCCTAGTATGTTGTTGTGCAAACGGGGTCAGGCCATTCTGTCTTCTTGATCAGTGTAATCGAGATTTGTGTAGAGTAGATCTGATGGATTCAAGGTTATACGTAACAATTGGGGATCTTCAAGGTGTGTATTTGGCTATAACTAGATTTACGTTGGAGGATGTCAAGGCTTGTGGCATTTTTACATTATAATGGATTCTACATATCAGTATCAGGAAAGTGAAGGTAATGGCTTTAGATTCGCAGGAAGTCTCTTCAGGATAAGTATTTTGAATGTGGTACTTTTGGAAATATTTGAGAGAGTATTCAGCGGCTTACGAGCCTTAGGTGGTGCGGTTTTATGCTTGGGTCTCATGTGGTGAGTCTAGGTTGAGAATTGCGGTATTATGGCAAGGAGAAGTATCAATTCGAAGGTAAGTCAGGAGGAACTTGGATAAATAGAATAGCTTTATAGTAGGTCGGATCGGCATGGTTAGGGATATGATTAGTTCTTTGGGTGTTTATGAGGCAATGTGTTTTTACAGGTATTTCTTAGCAATGCTCTTGGGTTTTGGTGACCTGCGTAGCTTGGTTGAGTTAGACGGATTCAGTCCTGACGGTTGGTGTTGTACAAATGGGATTCAGATAGTTCTTAAGGATTTCTACTACGGTTAGAGATGTGTATTTTCTACTAGCGTGAGGAGCTTGTGATGTATAGTTATTTTTGCTCCTAGATGGGCTCAAATGTAAATTTCTTGGCTAGTTGGGTACGTAGTTGCTTGTGGCTCGGAAGGGATTGTGAAGTTCTCATAGTTATCATGGGATGGCATGGCGTATGCGGTATGTTGTGTAGAGTGGAGATTTGCATATGTGAGGTCACGATTCAGTTCTGGAAGGAAGGTCAAAAATTCTTAGGCAGCATTGGCAATTCCAGATGACTAGGTAGATGATATCACTATTGGGTGGCCTGATGAGGGTATACATTTTGGAAAGGGCAAGGTGTGGAGTGAAGGGTGTTTCATTGGTATTGGGACGCTCTCTTGTTGAATCGACTGCTGATATTCAAGGTTGCTTGGTGACATGGAGGAATTATAGGGGTATCCCTCGTGGAATGATTGAGTATTAGAGGTGCGTTATATATTCGAGCATTGGAGTAGGATCAGGTACGGCGATCCGTGCGCTTCATGGACTTTGAGACTGAGAATTCGTACAAACAGATTAATTTGGTGGTTGTGGACTGTAAGGATGCGAGCAAAGCTAGTCAGATGTTAGTATATGCCATGATTTAGTCATTATGAACTTTCGGAGAGTTATCTATCTATTGTGGGTGACCAAAGTTTATTTAGGGTTATCGGTAGGCCTAGTATGGGTGTGTGTTCTGCATCGGGTCGAAATTGTTGACTCTGAATTGCTATCATTGAGGAATGTACCATTCGTTTGTCATTGAGCTTATTCATATCCTGGAGTGATCTATGAGTTACCCTTCGGTATTGCGAGGAGTGGCGATTGTTGGTTATATGCACATATGGTGCGGATTTATTTGGGCTTTATAGTGGGATTTGAGTAAGGTAAGTAATAGGGTATTGCAGGATTGAGACGTATTGGTTATGTTCTTTCTAATTCGTGTGGCATGGTATCGTCTGATTCCCCCATGGTTATGGCAATGCACTTTGAGTACTTGATGTTGAATTGTGCATGATTATTGATTTTGAGCAAGGAGGCTTGAACTATTTCATGTGGTCCAGCGTTAGATGGGATCACCCATTGTAGTGGAGTTAAGCGGAGGTATGATCATCGGTGTCAGATTTGTGTATTTTGATTTTACGATGTGTGTCAGGCTTTTAGCATGGTGTTGTGGTGGTTATTGTTAATGGAAGGATAGTCCTCTCGTGTGAATATTCCTTTTTATGATTTGAGATCGTGAGATGTTGCTATTGAGTGCACGAGTTGCACAGGTTATGGCTTTGAATTGTATTGATGTGTCATGTCATCAGAGTGGTCGTGTTGGATGAGAAGAGGTCGTTGGACCTAGGATGAGTACTGTCAGAACTGACCACGGCATAGTTGGGAGGATAATATCGGGAGTCAGCTTAGAAATCTGTTATAATTCCAGTCAGGGAAGGATCTGACTGATCAAACGAATGGTTGCTAGTTTCTACGTATTTCTTTCATCATCAGCAGTATATCAAAGTGTTAGAGCGAGGCATTGGTTGATAAGAGGTTATCTACCGGAATTGGCTTGTTTTGAGCAGCTATTGTGATTAGGAATTATCGCTATGAGTGTTTGAGTCATGCGGTATATTATGTGATTACATCCTTGAGTTATGGATATGGCTTGATGTAGCGTGTTCAGACTTATTCAGTTTACAGTTGTGGAATTTTGATCTTGTAAATTATTTCAGAAGTGGAAATTTAGTTCTAAGATTTATGAGTCAGATTGGATTTCGAAATTTCAACGGTGTTGTGCTATTGTACCTATATGGGATAGGGTGACATGGGATCACCCCAAGTATGTGCATGGTAGGTTACACGGCAATTTTGGTGGTTTTGAACAACTCTGGGCACGTTCGAGGACAAACGTATGTTTAAGTGGGGGAGAATGTAACGACCCGACCGGTCGTTCCGTGAGATTATCCCCATTTTCCCCGTTTTTGCTTTATTGTGTGTTGTTCATCTCTTTTATGTTGTGTTAGGTTGACTGGTTCGGGCTCGGAGCGGCTGTGGAGAGAAATGAGACACTTAGTCTCTTAAGTTGGCTTTATAATTAGAAAAGTCTACCGGAAGTTGACTTATTGGTAAATGACCTCGAAATATGGATTTTATGGCTCGAACGGCTTCATTGGGTGATTTGGGACTTAGGAGTGTATTCAGAATGTTATTCTGAGGTCCGGAGTAGAATAAGGCTTGAATTGGCGAAATTAATTTTTTGGCGATTTTCGGTTGGCAGTAAAAAATTATCTATCGGGGTTGGATTGGAATTTCGGAAGTTGGGACATGTTCATAATATCATTTTGGGTGTGTGTGCAAATTTTCAGGTCATTGGACGAGGTTTGGATAGTTTCGGCATCGTTGGAGAGTTTCGGAAGTTTAGAAATCCTTAGGCTTGAATCATGAGTTGATTTGGTGTTTTGATGTCATTTCGGGTGTTCCGAGGGTTCAACTAAGTTTGTGGGTGATCATATATGACTTGCGGGTATCATTGGTTGGGGCCCTGAGGGGCTCGGGATGATTTCAGATGGTCATTGGTAGCTATAAGTTTGGGAAAATGAAGCAAATTGGCTGTTGGTGTAGGCCTCCTAGTGTGGCCGCACCTGCGGACGGGGAGCCGCAGGTGCGAAGGCCCAGGTGCGGAAGACCATGTGCAGATGTGGAAAATGGAAGGAGGCTTGAGGGCGCAGGTGGGGGTTATGGACCGCAGATGCGAAAGTCGGGTTCTAGGTCATTATCGCAGGTGCGCACCTGGGACCGCAGGTGCGATCCCATTGACCGCAGGTGCGGAACCCCTGGGCAGAGTATATATATTTCCAGCCTTCGCGAATTCTCTTATTTCCACCATTTTGAAGACGGGTTTGGAGATCCTTGATTGATTTGAAGAGGGAATTCAAAGGAACTTCGTGGAGGTAAGATTTTTAGACCTAAAACTCGTTTCTATGAGATTATTGGACTGATTTAGGGTGAAATCCATGGGAAAATTAGTGAATAAATTGGAGGTTAGGGCTTGGAAAACTTGAGACTTTAATTGAGGTATTGGAGGGTCATTTGTGGTTGGATTTTGATGTTTTTTATATGGGTAAACTCGTGGAAGGATAAGGATTCTAGTTTTGTGATTTTTATCGAATTTCGAGACGTGGTCCCGGGGGTCGGGTTTGGCCAACTTCGGGATTTGTGCCTAATTATGGTAATTTTCGAATGGGTTTAGTCTCCCTAGCATTTTTTATATTATTAATCTGGTTTTTAGTAGATTTGGAGCAATTGGGAGTCGATTCGAGAGGCAAGAGCATCGCGGATTAGTGTTCGGGCCGGTTTGAGGTAAGTAATGACTGTAAATCTTGTCCTGAGGATATGAAACCCCAGACTTAGAATTTTCTCACTATTGTGGAGTCACGCACATGCCGGATGACGGATGTGTGGCGTACACTGATTGGAGATTTAGACTTGGTCCTTCCCATGGCAACTATTGAGTTGCGTAATTGCTTTTAAATCACATGATAAATCCTATTTTCATAATATTGCTATATTTGGGTTGTAAGCCATGTTTGGGGCCTTGTGCCGACCTGTTTAGACCCTTTGGGGGCTATTTTCTGATGTTCCTCACTATTTTTATCATGATTTACACTCAGTCATACCATGTTGAACTGTTTTCAAAACTCATATATGTTTACACTATTTTGTGATATAAATATTGTTTTGGGTCAAATACCCCATTTTGTTGATAGCCCGAGTGGATTTTTGAGAATTTCTGACTGAGTGAGGCCGAGTGCCAATATTGTGAGGATATTATAGATCGGATTGCTCGCGGGAGCATGTTACATTGTTATGATATGTGAGAGGCCGAGAGCCTGAGTGATTTATGCCACGAGATGGTTTGATATTAGCGCTTGGGATGTAGGAGCCCCTCCGGAGTCTGTACACCCCCAGTGAGCGCAGGTACCTACTGAGTGTGAGTGCCGAGTGCCGAGTGATTGGGAGGCATGAGTGATTGTGAGGTTGCCCGAGGGGCTGATTGTGAGGCATGCTGAGGGACTAATTCTGAGTGATGTTATGCCCGCGGGGCGATTTATTATTCATGTTTTTTTACGAGTGGCTACTTATGATTCATATCATTTTTACCCTAAACGTCTTTGACATTTTTCTGAAATTGTTGGAAATTACACTTTTCAAAGGATTTTTGCTGGAATTGGCTTTTTAAGCGTGATGATTTAACGTATACATTGTTGGAAAGAAAGACTGCTTATTGTGAAATGATGATTTGACTTTGTGTGTTTCTTACTGCTCAGACCTGATTTATTTTTATTACTACTGAGTTGGCGTACTCACATTAGTCCCTACACCTTGTGTGTAAATCCAGATGCTAGGGCGGAGTGAGTTGCCTATCTGTTCTAGAGACTTCTCGGAGATTTGCGTGGTAGTTGCACTCGTCCGCAACCCTGCTTCCTCCTGCTTAATATTATAGAGTCCAATTTTTCCATCCTTGTATATTCTCTTTAGATGCTCATGACCCGTGACTCCGGGATCTTGGGGTTGTATTTAATATTCGGTGTAGCTTTATCTGCTTGAAAATGATTGAATGAAGCCTGTAAGGATTACCAGTCTAGTAATGATATAAATAAAAGATTCTTTACGTTTTGAGTGTTAATTTGGCTAGCCTAGTTCCACGATAGGCGCCATCACGACTAGTTTATATTTGGGGTCGTGACAGTAGTAGGTCGGATCGGCATGGTAAGGGATATGATTAGTTCTTTGGGTGTTTATGAGGCAATGAGTTTTTACAGGTGTTTCTTAGCAATGCTCTTAGGTTTTGGTGACCTACGTAGCTTGGTTGAGTTAAAAGGATTCAGTCCTGACGGTTTGGTGTTGTACAAATGGGATTCAGATGGTTCCTGATGGTTTCTACCACGGTTAGAGATGTATATTTTCTACTGGCATGAGGAGCATATGATGTATAGTGATTTTTCTTCTTTATGGGATCAAATGGAAAGTTCTTGGCTAGTTGAGTAGGTAGTTGCTTGTGGCTTGGAAGGGATTATGAAGTTCTCATATTTATCATAGGATGCCATAATGTATGCGGTATATTGTGTAGGGTTAACATTTGCATGTGTGAGGTCACGGTTCAGTTCTGGAAGGAAGGTCATGAATTCTTAGGCAGCGTGGGTAGTTTCAGATGACTAGGTAAATGATATCACTAATTGGTGTGTGTTGATGAGGGTATACATTTCATAAAGGGAAATGTGTTTGAGTTAAGGGTGCTTCATTGGTATTGCGACGCTCTCTTGTTGGATCGACTGTCAATATTCAAGTTGGCTTGGCGGCAGAGAAGAATTATAGGGGTATCCCTCGTGGAATGATTGAGTATTAGATGTGTGTTACATATTCGAGCGGTGGAGTTGGGATCAGATATGTAATTCGTGCGCTTCATGGACTTCAAGACTGAGAATTCTCAAAAACATATTATTTTGTGGTTGTGGGCTTTGAAGATGCGAGCAAAGCTAGTCAGATGTTAGTATGTGCCATGATTCAGTCATTGTGAACCTTTGGAGAGTTATCAATATGTTGCGGGCGACAAGAGTTGATTTAGTTTCACTGGTAGGCCCAGTATGGGTGTGTGTTCTACACCGGGTCGAAATTGTTGACTTTGAATTGCTATTGTTGAGGGATGTACCATTCGATTGTCATTGAGTTTATTCGTGTTCTGGAGTGAACTATGATCTACCCTTTGGTGTTGCGAGGAGTTGTGATTGTTGATTATATGCACATATGGCGCAGATCTATTTGGGCTTATAGAGGGATTTGAGTAAGGTAAGTAAATGCTTTCGGGTTCGTGTGGCATGGTATCGTCCGATTCCCCGTGGTTATGGCAATGCACTTTGAGTACTTGATGTCGAATGGCGCATGGTTATTGATTTTGATCAAGGTGGCTTCAAGTATTTCATGTGGACCAGCGTTTGGTGGGATCACGCATTGTAGCATAGTTATGTAGAGGTATGATCCTCGATGTCAGATTCGTGTGTTCTGGTTTTACGATGTGTTCCAGGCTATTAGCATGGTGTTGTGATGGTACTTGTTAAGCTGGCAAGATAGTCCTTTCGTGTGGATCTTTTCTATGATTTGAGTACGTTAGGATGTTGTTATTGGATGCGCGAGTTGCACATGTTATGGCTTTGGCTTGTATCGATGTGTCATGCCATCAGAGTGGTTGTGTTGGATGAGAATAGGTCATTGGGGCTAGAATGAATACTACCAGAGTTGACTACAGCATGGTTGGAAGGATGATATCGGAAGTTGGCTTAGAAATATGCTATAGTTCCTGTCGGAGAAAGGGGGAGCTCCATGACTGGTTGATCGGATGAATGGTTGCTAGTTTCTACGTGTTTCTTTCATCATCGGCAGTATATTAAAGTGTTAGAGCGAGGCATTGCTAATAAGAGGTTATGTACCGGTATTGGGTTGTTTTGAGCAGCTATTGTGATTAGGAGTTATCGCTATGAGTGTTTGATTCATGTGGTATATTATTTTATTACATCTTGGGTTACGGATATGGCTTGATACAGCGTGTTCAGACTTATTCAGTTTATAGTTGTGAAATTTTGATCTTGTTAATTATTTCAGAAGTGGAAATTTAGTTCTAAGGTTTATGGGTCAGGTTGGATTTCAAAATTTCAACTGTGTTGTGCTATTAGACCTATATGGGATAGGGTGATGTGGGATCACCCCCGGATATGTGCATGGCGGAAATTTTGATGGTTTTTGGAACAACCTTGGGCACGTTCGAGGACGAATGTATGTTTAAGTGGGGGAGAATGTAACGACCTGATCGGTCGTTCGAAGAGTTTTAACCCTGTTTCCCCTATTTCAGCTTCATTATATGTGTTTCAGCTCTATTATGTTGTGTTGGGTCGGTTGGCTCGGGTTCGGAGTGATTGTGGAGAGAAAGGAGACGATTAGTCTCTTAAGTTGGTTAAATAGTTGGAAAAGTCAACCGAAAGTTGACTAATAGGTATATGACTTCGGAATGTGGTTTTTATGATTCGGATAGCTTCGTTAGGTGATTTGAGAATTAGTAGTGTGTTCAGAATGTTATTTGGAGGTCCGTGGTAGAACTAGGCTTGAATTGGCGAAATTGGAAATTTGGCGATTTTCGGTTGGCAGTGGAAAATTAGATATTGGTGTCGGAATGGAATTCCAGAAGTTGGAGTAGGTTCGTAGTGTCATTTGTGACATGTGTGCAAACTTTCGGGTCATTCGGACGCCTTTTGGTTGGTTTCGGCATTGTTGGCGAATTTTGGAAGTTTAGAAATCCTTCGGTTTGAATTCGGGGTTAATTTGGTATTTTTTATGTTGTTTTGAGTGATTCGAAGGCTCGACTAAGTTTATATGATGTTATGCGATGTGTTGGTATGATTGGTCAGGGTCCCGAGGGGCTTGGGTGAGTTTCGGGATAGTTTCGGACCATTTCTAGGCCATTTTTAGTTGCTAGTTTTTTGCTACAGTAGTGTGCTACGCGATCGCGGGGAAATGGTCGCGATCAGGATGAGTACAATGAGAGAAAATGGCTAATGAACCGCGATCGCGTAGAGGAAATTTTCTGTTGCACTGACCTGATTGTGGAGGTTTAGTCTGTCACTACATCTCAGCCCACAGTTTGGGTTTGTTACTTACTGAGTTTGTGTACTCACATTACTCCCTACACCTCGTGTGTAGATTCAGGTATCTCATGCCACGATAGTGCCAGCTGATCTTTGTTGCGGTTCACCTTCGGAGAGAGCAAGATAGCTGCTTGGCGATCGCAGACCCACATTTCTCCTTCCCTACCTTCCTTGTGTATTTTGTTAGCTATTTCTCAGACAATTGTTTGTCTCGATGTATTTTAGCACAGTTGTAGTATGGCTCATGACTTAGTGACACCAGATTTTGCGATTTCTCATTTTTTTTACAGTATTTGGATTTGATTTTATCTTTTATTTCGGTCTCGCTGATGAAAAAGGTTAATATTTAAATATTGTCATGAAGGAAAACGATTTGGGTAGGAGTATAGGTTTGCCTAGTTCCACGATATGTGTCATCACGATCGGGTTGATTTTTGGGTCGTGACAGGCTTATCAATAATATTTGAGGTTGTGAATATAACTCCCGGTGTGAGTTTAATAAGGAGAGAGAAAAAGAAAAAAAAAGTTAGAATGGAAAGTAAAAAAGTATAATAATTTAGTGTTTGAAAGTGCTTGTATAATTATCAACTTAATGCACTATTATTAGTGATACCGTGATGGTGATTTTAAAGTGTGTGCGGCGTGAGTACACATGATTCAAATGATTATGTATGAATAAGATTGTGGCACTATGTAATATGGTGGGAGTCCATGAATAAACTTCAACTTAAAAGAGAAATAAGCTTTACGTATAAGGCATAATGCCCCAATATAGTAAAATATTGAGTATGAAATTTAGAGAACAATAACATTTTTCGCTGTTAAAATAAGTCTATGATGTAAGTATTGAGAATATCATGCATGCTGATTAAAATAGGTGTATCATAAACGACGTTTTACCAACAAAAAGGAATTCATGACTAGGGGAAGAAAAAGTTGTCAATTGTTATGATTCTATTAACATACGTTGTGTCTGGCATAATCTTGAGAAAATGAGAAACACGTTAATGAGATGATAGTGTATAAGGGGATAGAGAGAGAACGTAAGTACTTGAATGTATCATTTGTGATTTTGACTTAAGTGAGAGAGCCTACTCCTATTGACCGGTCTATCAGATATGTTTGGAAACTTAGAGCTAAAAATGTTGCTTTGACACAAATGTGAGCAATCATTCAACTAATTAAACACTACTTAGTCATGATGGAAAAGTATCCTCGTCTGTTTGAGGTTACAGGTACATGACTCATTTATGTTTTGAACAAATTGTTTAGCTATACATGTGGCTGATTAGTACTCCCTCCGTTCTAATTTATGTGAACCTGTTTGACTGGGCATGGAGTTTAAGAAAAAATGAAGACTTTTGGAATTTGTGGTCTTAAACAAATTCAAAATGGGTCCAGAGTATTTATGTGGTTTTAAAGTTTCTCATTAAAGGTAGAATTGTAAGTTTAAGCTAAATTGTTACCAAATTTAAAAAGATATCATTCTTTTTAGAACGGACCAAAAGAAAATAAGTTCACCTAAACTAGAACAGAGGAAGTATAATACAATGGTGATGTGATGACCTTTTATATGTATATGGACGTATCGTGAAGTTGATATTATTGGATTGAGTAGCTAGAAGTTGGAGGTGTTGTTGTTGTGTTATTTGGACATGTCGAGAAAAAATTTATAGCTCTAGTTACAAGAAAAAACGTGCCAAATTTTTTGAAAACTTTGGTAGTGAGCCAAAGGTCGAAGACTTGAGAGAAAAGTTAAAGTGATAATAGGCCCAAGGTTTTCCCTTAAACCACGTATGATTTTGTTTCAATAATGTAAATCCATTCCTAAGCTTAAATATGTTAATTATAAAACTTATGACATGATCAAGATATTACAAGTGTGACAAGGATGTCACATGAGTACATGAAATGGACAAGAACTGAATGGAATTTAGCCAATTCTGGCTTGGTCACTATGTGGGAGTGCAATATTTGAATTATATTCCTTTGTAGTGGCGGCATGTGAGTTAATTTCTTAAGGCATATAATGGTCAAATACATAATAGTGTCGTATGGGGTAAAATATGTTATATTAAATAATCGCATAAGAAAGTGATATGCGGAGTCAATGACAGAAGATAGCTGAAATCAAAGGCACTGATCTCATCTGTTACCGGAGAGAATGATATTCATAAAGATGAAATAAATGCTTGTCACCCGATAACATTTAATGAAGAATATTCTACAGTACTAAGTACATTGTCCGTTACAAGAAATATGGCATTCGCTTCCTGTCGTTACACATTCTTCAATGGCCCTCGTAATTGACATTAAAGAGGGGCTTGATCCTAGGACCTTGTCCACTATAAAGCTATAAATAGTAAGCTTTATTATCATTGTAAAGTACATGGACTTTCTGGAAAATATACGCTACACTCTATTCAAGGCTTAATATTATTTTATCTTCTTACTTTTTGATATCATTGCCAGCGGCGGATCCATGATTTAAACTCTATGGGTTCAATTTTTAAGATTTTTATCATTGAACCCATTATATTTTAAAGTTATGGGTTCAAATCTATTATTTTCGCAATTTTAATAAATTTTTACACATAAATTTCTACTCAACGTCGAAAGTTATGGGTTCAATTGAACTCATAACTACCATACTGCATCCGCCTCTAATCATTGTTGTTGTGCCCGGAAGCCCTGCTCCCGAACTACTATTTCTGCTATTTTGTCAACATCTCAAAGGTAAGTTTTATATTTTTATCTAATTCATCTATTATTTCAGGATCAAATTAAATCACTTATCTAGAAAGCACGTATAAATTCAACTTACCGTTTTACAGGTAAACAAGCATGCAACTAAGTCGATAGATATTATTGATGATGTCAGTAGTCTAAAGGATCCTAGATAAAGTTAACAAATTTGGGTTTTGTTCTTATTGTTATTTCTTGAACTTCATGTAAGCTTCAACTCTTGCTTACTGATCACGCCCAATTATGCCTTATAAAAAGGATTAAGTGATCGCTGCAAACATAATCTGGTTCAAGTTCGGAGTCGAATCCCACAGGGAATTAACCTATTTACTACAACTTTTAGTAACACTAATGATACGCTCAGACAATTTTCAGATGCAAGATTTTAATTGATAATGAGTAGAAATTATTTAATTAAAGAAAAATAACAATAAAGTCTATCAATAAGCAAGAATGAAGTTGAATTCAATGATAAAAAGGATCTAGGTTATTGATTTCCCCAATTGTCGGATTAATTCCTGACACGTTAGTTATAATCTCGTCGTAACACTCTATAAAGATGATGAGTTCTTGGTGCACGACCCGAAATTCCACCTTCAGACCATGACTGCGTCTAACGTTGCACCCGCTAGACTAGACAACGTACATAATTACATTAACATATTAACACTGAAATAACATAAATAACTAGAACATTTTATATTCCTCTTTAAGTGCGGAAGAAAATAAATTCTGAATTACATACAAATACCCATAACACGATTCGTTTACAATATCCCAGAATCTGGAGTCACTAACTCACAAACTGTCTATGAGATTACTAAATACAAGGTCCAAAGAAATAATACATAACTGTCTCAGAACTAAGAAAAACTAGACAGAATGGAAAGATAAGGATGGAGGAGACGGCAAGGCCCACGAATGTCTGCGGGTCAACCTTGAAATCTCCGGAGTGGGATCTGCACAACATAGAGAAGTGCAGGTGTAGCATCCGTACAACCGACCCCATGTACTGAGACAGTGACGAGCCTAACCCCGGCCGAAGTAGTGGCGAGGCTAGACATGACAACGATAACCTACTTGTACAGTTCTACCAAAAATATAGCAAGGAAGTAACAGATAAACAAGTAATATGGGGACAAGCAAGGGGCAACAGGTAAGAAGCAAAATGAGATGTCGAACACAGCAATAAACAGATAAATGAATGGCACGGCATCACCCTTCGTGCTTTTACTCTCGTCCTCACGATGCAATAAGTAAATATATGAAATGATTGCAATAATAAATGAAATGAATGACACGACATCACCCTTCGTGCTTTACTCTCTTCCTCACAGTGCAATAATGAATAAATAAAATGAATGGCACGCCATCACCCTTCGTGCTTTACTCTCTTCCTCACAGTGCAATAATGAATAAATAAAATGAATGGCACGCCATCACCCTTCGTGCTTTTACTCTATTCCTCACATTGCAATAATAAATAAATGAATGATATGAATGAATGGCACGGCATCACCCTTCGTGCTTTACTCTCTTCCTCACATTGCAATAATAAATAAACGAATAATATGAATGAATGGCACGGCATCACCCTTCGTGCATTACTCTCTTCCTCACCAAGTAATATCAACAACAAATAACAACTTGTCAAGGAAATCAATTACCGAAATTTCAATTCATAACCACCCGACATGGGGAATAACAAACAAAATCAACACATTTGCCCGGCAAGGGTCTTAGCTATAATCAACTCCTTACGAGTACATAACTTCCTAAAAGAACTACTTCATAACACATTGATCATTGAGGTAATAACAAGTAATTAAGCAAAACAGACTCACGGGCATACTTGACTCACAATGCATAGGTACTCGTCACCTCACCTATGCATTGAACATGATAACACACATAGCACATAGGGCACAATACCTATTCCCTCACCAAAGTTAGGCAAGACACTTACCTCGGGTCCAAAAATAGCAAATCGAGCCTCTACCACTGCCTTTCCTCTCGAATCCGACTCCGAAACGATAATATCTTGACATAATTAGCTTAATAACATCAATAATGACTCAATAATCCAATTTTCAAGCCTAATTATACATTTCCCAACATTCTTCCAAAAATACCAAAATTCGACCCCGGGCCCACTTGGTCCAAACACGAGGCTCGGACCAAAACCCGATCACCCATTCCCCCACGAGCCCAAAGATATAGTTTGTTTTGAAATCCGACCCCAAAATGAGGTTGAATTTCCCGAAATTCCCAAAACCCTAACTCTACCAAAAAACCCTAATTTCTACTTTGATTTCATGATTTTAGGCCTAGATTCTAGGGTGAAATCTTGTAAAAAGAAGTTAAGGAGTAAAGAAAATGAGTTAGAGATCACTTACTAACGTTTTGGAGAAGAAAGAGTGTTTGAAAAATTGCCTCTTATGTTTTTAGGGCTTTGAAAAATGAAAATAAATGAAATTCCCGTCTATTTATACCCCTCTCAGGTCCCCCACCGCGGTCAGCGAAAAATGGACAGCGGCCGCGCTAGCAAAGACCAAGAAAAGCTGAAGAAAACCAAGCAAAATGACTGCAGTGACATTCTTTAGTATTTTGGCCATAACTTTCTCTACAGATGTCCAACTTACGATTTCTTTACCTTTTGGGAAACTAGACACGAAGGGATACAACTTTCATTTTTGAATCATCTCAAAATCCCTTGTAGATCAAAAGATATAGGCCTCCGAAATCAGACCAGTTGCCCAGCTCCTCCACCGCGGACCGCAAAAAAACGACCACGGCCTCGAAGCCCTCAACGCGGTCCGCAAAAAAGGACCGCGGACCTTGGTGGTAAGTTCAGAGATCTGAGTTCTGTGCCCTCCAAAAGCTATATTTTAAGCCTAAAACATCCTGGTACCTACCCGAAACTAACCCGAGCCCTCGGAACCTCAAACTCAATGTACACACGACTTCAAAATCATCCTACGGACTTATTCGAGTAATGAAACCACCAAAATAACATCAACAACAATGAATTAAACTCCAAAATCTATAGAATTTTCTCAAAACTTTATAAAGCTCAAATATTCCGATTTCGATCCGAAACACGTCAAATTAAGTCTGTTTTACACCAAATTTTACAGATAACTCAGATAACACATATTAAACCTAATCCGGGCACTGGAACCATAATACGTGCCCGGTAACACGGATTTCACATAAAAGTTCATTTTCAGAAGTCTTTATTATTTTCAGAAAATAATTTTTCTTTAAAAATTCATTTCTCGGACTTGGGACCTCGGAATTCGATTCCGGGCACACGCCCAAGTCCCATATTTTCCTACGGACCCTCCGGGACCGTCAAATTACGGGTCCGGGTCCGTTTTCCAAAAATATTGACCAAAGTCAACTTTAATCAATTAATTATTATAAATTTCAACTTTTCATCAAGTTTTCACATAAAAGCTTCCTGGCTACACGCCCGAGATGCGCATGCATATCGAGGTGAGATTAACGGAGGAATTCGGGGCTTCGGAACACAGATTTAGCTAAATTAACATAGAATGACATTTTGGGTCATCATAATCTCCACCTCTAAAACAAACGTTCGTCCTCGAACGGACATAGAAAGGTACCTGAGTATGAGAAAATATGGGGATAACGGCTCCGCATATCGGACTCGGACTCCCAGGTAGCTGCCTCGGCAGGCTGACCTCTCCACTGAACACGAACCGAAGGAAAACTCTTTGATTTCAACTGATGAACCTGCCTAGCTAATATGGCTACCGGCTCCTCCTCATAAGTCAAATCCTGGTCCAACTGGACACCGCTGAAGTCAAGAACATGAGATGGATCTGCAATGTACCTCCGGAGCATGGACACATGAAACACTGGATGCACGGCTGATAAATGCGGCAAGGCAAGTCTGTAGGCCACCTCTCCTACCTTGTCCAAAATCTCAAATGGACCAATGTACCTAAGGCTCAACTTGCCCTTCTTTCTGAACATCATCACGCCCTTCATAGGCGACACCCGAAGAAATACCTGATCTCCTATCATGAAAGCCAAATCTCGAACCATGCGATCCGCATAACCCTTTTGCCTGGATTGAGCTGTACGAAGTCTATCCTGAATAATCTTCACCTTGTCCAAGGCATCCCAGACTAACTCAGAACCCAACAATTGAGCCTCTCCCGACTCAAACCATCTGATTGGAGACCGACACCGCCTACCATACATCGCCTCATATGGGGCCTTCTGAATGCTCGATTGATAGGCGTTGTTGTAGGAAAACTCGGCTAAAGGCAAGAACTGATCCATGAACCACCAAAGTCGATGACACAGGCCCGCAACATATCCTCCAAAATCTGAATAGTACGCTCGGACTGTCCGTCCGTCTGAGGATGAAATGAGGTGCTCAACTCAATATGCGTGCCCGTCTCTCGCTGAAATACTCTCCAGAAATAGGAGGTAAACTGAGTACCTCGGTCTGATATAATAGATAGGGGCACACCATGAAATCTGACAATCTCTCTCATATAGATCTTTGCCAACTTCTCCGCTGAATACGAAACCGACACAGGAATGAAATGTGCTGACTTGGTCAGCCTATCCACAACAACCCATACTGCATCAACCATCCTCTGAGTCCGTGGAAGCCCAACTACAAAATCCATCATGATACGCTCCCACTTCCACTCGGTAAGCTGAATCTGCTGTGTCAAACCACCGGGTCTCTGGTGCTCATACTTAACCTGCTGACAATTCAAGCACCGAGCTACATAAGCTACAATATCCTTCTTCATTCTATGCCACCAATAATGCTGCCGCAAGTTCTGGTACATCTTTGCGGCGCCCAGATGAATGGAATACTTGGAAGTATGGGCCTCATGTAGTATCATCTCACGAATTCCATCCACATCAGGAACACAAATACGACCCTGCATCCTCAAAACTCCCTCATCATCAACCGAAACCTGCTTGGCATCTCCGTGCCTGACCCTGTCTCTAAGAACACATAAATGACGATCATCATACTGCCTGGCCCGAATACGATCATACAATGAAGAACGAGCCACGGTATGGGCAAAAACACTACCAGTCTCTGAAACCTCCAATCTCACAAATCGGTTGGCTAAAGCCTGAACATCCAAAGCAGGAGGTCGCTCTCCGACTGACAAATAGGCAAGACTACCCATGCTGACTGACTACCGGCTCAAAGCATCGGCCACCACATTGGCCTTCCCCGGATGATAGAGAATGGTAATATCATAATCCTTCAGCAACTCTAACCATCTCCTCTGCCTCATGTTCAACTCCTTTTGCTTGAACAGATACTGCAACTCTTGTGATTAGTGAATACCTCACATGGTACCCCTCCCGATCTTCAACGCGCGAACAATAGCTGCTAACTCCAAGTCATGAACCGGATAATTCTTCTCATGGACCTTCAACTGACGAGAAGCATAGGCTATTACCTAGCCATCCTACATCAATACTACACAAAGCCCAACCCGTGAAGCTTCACGATACACGGTATACGGTCCTGAACATGTGGGCAAAACTAACATCGGTGCCATGGTCAAAGCTGTCTTGAGCCTCTGAAAGCTCGCCTCACACTCATTCGACCACCTAAACTGTCACCCTTCTAAGGCAACCTGGTCATCAGGGCTGCTATAGATGAGAAGCCCTCCACAAATCAGCGATAATACTCTGGTAGGCCCAAGAAACTCCGAATCTTTGTTTGCTGAAGTGGGCCTAGGCCAATCTCTAACTGCTGAAACCTTCTTGGGATGCACCTGAATACCCTCTGGCGGCATGACGTGACCCAGAAATGCCACAGAACTCACACTTAGAAAACTTGGCATACCACTGCCTATCCTTCAGAGTCTGAAAAACCGCTCTAAGGTGCTGTTCATGCTCCTCTCGGCTACGGGAGTAAATCAAAATATCGTCAATAAACACAATCACAAATGAGCCTAAAAATGGCCTGAACATACGGTTCATCAACTCCATAAAAGAAGCGGGGGCATTTGTCAACCCAAATGACATCACCAAAAACTCATAATGCCCATAACGAGTGCGAAAGGCCGTCATTAGGGACCTCAGACGCCCTAATCCTCAACAGATGTTACCAAGATCTCAGATCAATCTTGGAGAACACTGTAGCACCCTGAAGCTGGTCAAATAAATCTTCAATCCTCGATAGATGACACTTGTTCTTAATAGTAACCTTGTTCAATTGTCGATAGTCAATACACACCTTCATTGAGCTATCTTTCTTCTTAACAAACAACACTGGAGCACCCCAAGGAGAAACACTAGGCCTAACGAAGACTTTACCCACCAAATCCTGTAACTGTTCTTTCAATTCCTTCACAATACTGACATCGAGATACGATGCTTGAAGACCTCATAATTACCCAAAATAACGTGTATCTAACGCCACCTGGGGCGGACAGCTACCTTGTAGGATAAGGCTCCATATTTATAGCACGAATTTGGCAAATTACGCACAGATAATTAATTAGTTAAATTTTTATTTTTTTAGTTTTTTATTTATTTAATATCATTATTATTACTCTTATTTTATACATAATTAATAAGTTTAACAAGCATGACTCCCTACCAGTACTATAGTAAAAACAAAACAAAATTTAATTCACAATGGAGAATTTAAGAACAATAATTTCCATCACAAGGATCTCATCTTTACCTAACTCCCACCGCGGCTCGAGGCCTGGTCTAAATATACCAAATCATATTAACACGCGAGGATCTCGTCCTCAATTCTGAATCACAAGTAATATGCATATTGTGCCAATCGAAACATTCCATTTCCTTCATTTAAATAATTCCCGTTAAGCAAAATTTTCAACACGTAATGGTAAACACAGTTATCCCCATAGAATTTATCAATACAAGTATTCACATAAGTAGATTGTTTTTGAGTTACGAATCTCAACCGAAAGAGGAGCATATTAGAAGAATTTTTATTAGATAGGCATAACCGAATTAAGTTCAGAAAATCATCACTTTATAATAATTAGAGATTGTTCTTTTAATGAAACCATTTAATGTAACGACTTCATCCATACCATAGAAAATATATCAACAGACTGGGTCTCCACCTCTAGGAATCTAACATCCACTTTCGACATTCCGACTCTTTTTTCCCTATGTGGTCATGTATCATGTAGTTGAGTTGTAGCTGAAATAGGGCACGTAGCATGAGTCCTCTGATGAAATATGACTCTCCCAAGTCTAGGGCAATTTCTACCACTAGCCGACATAAGGTATCAACCTTCCCTGAGTCGCCGAAATTCCCACGCTGAGTAGACTTTTGTAGACTTGTTATTTGAATAACTCCTTTGGTACTGAAGTATAAGGTTATTAAGGAGGCAGACGTACCAAAATCCTCCTGCAAAATCCTAGGCCTTATACGTTCCAAGCCAAAACCGATATAACACATGGCCTCGCAATATATACCTTGATAGTGGACTTCCCCACGTGGCACGAAGTCATAGGTCACAATACCAGATAATCCACGATGTTAAACTTCACAACTCATAAATCAACTCTGTTGCTTTACACTTATTCCCATGGTGTGCAATACTTCATGGAAGCGGAAAAGAAAATCATGTGGGTCTTCAAAAGATATACCACTGAAATTGAGTGGAACTTGTTTGGTAACTTGTCCAACCTCAATAAACGGACTAGTGCATCCTGCAATGATGGAGTAGCAATAAATCCTTCCGGAATATGAACTAGTCCAACATGTACTGACTGAGTTAGAACCTCCGCATCCAGATCCCTTTGAGACTGTACAATAGGTGTTGGTGTTCGAGCTTTAGACTGTGCTTTGCTTCTGTCTCTTCCCTTGATCGTAGCCGTCATTGGGGCTTCATCTCATGTCCGATCGTAGACGCTTTGCGTGTTGTCGAGATTAGTGAGAGAAAAAAGTAGGCAAGTTCAATCATCGATGATAGAATAAATTCGCATGATGAGATGAAGAGACGTGGAGTTGTTCCTAACTTTGCAGCCTCTAAGGGATAAGTACAGACGTCTCCGTGCCGATCCCTCAGACTCTACCAAGTTTGTCAGTGAGTTGTGAGACCTAAGCAACCTAGGGCTATGATACCAACTTGTCACGACGCGAAATCCCACCTTCGGGCCATGACTGCGTCTAACGTTGCATCCGCTAGACTAGCCAACATACACAATTACATTAACATATTAACACTGAAATAACAGAAATAACTAGAACATTTTATATTCCTCTTTAAGTGCGGAAGCAGATAAATTCTGAATTACATACAAATACCCATAACACGATTCGTTTACAATATCCCAGAATCTGGAGTCACTAACTCACGAACTGTCTATGAGATTACTAAATACAAGGTCCGAAGAAATAATACATAACTGTCTCAGAACTAAGAAAAACTAGACATAATGGAAAGATAAGGATGGAGGAGACGCCAAGGCCCACGAACGTCTGCGGGTCTACCTTGAAATCTCCGGAGTGGACTGAAGGATGCTCCCTCAATAGTGTCCACCAGGTCCGGCTGCGGGATCTGCACAACATAGAGAAGTGCAGGTGTTGCATCAGTACAACTGACCCCATGTACTGAGCAAGTGCCGAGCCTAACCCCGGCCGAAGTAGTGGCGAGGTTAGACACGACAACGATAACCTACATGTACAGTTCTACCAAAAATATAGCAAGGAAGTAAGAGATATTTAACAGATAAACAAGTAATATGGGGACAAGCAAGGGGGCAACAGGTAAGAAGCAAAATGAGATGTCGAACACAGCAAATAAACAGATAAATGAATGGCACGGCATCACCCTTCGTGCTTTTACTCTCGTCCTCATGATACAACAAGTAAATATATGAAATAATTGCAATAATAAATGAAATGAATGGAACGGCATCACCTTTCGTTCTTTACTCTCTTCCTTACAGTGCAATAATGAATAAATGAAAAGAATGGCACGGCATCACCCTTCGTGCTTTTACTCTTTTTCTCACATTGCAATAATAAATAAATGAATGATATTAATGAATGGCATGGCATCACCCTTCGTGCTTTACTCTCTTCCTCACAGTGCAATAATGAATAAATGAAATGAATGGTACGGCATCACCCTTCGTGCTTTTACTCTCTTCCTCATATTGCAATAATAAATAAATAAATGATATGAATGAATGGCACGGCATCACCCTTCGTGCTTTACTCTCTTCCTCACATTGCAATAATAAATAAACGAATAATATGAATGAATGGCTATATTGTGCCCTCCAACAGCTATATTTTAAGCCTAAAACATCCCGGGACCTACCCGAAACTAACCCGAGCCCTCGGAACCTCAAACCCAATGTACACACGACTTCAAAATCATCCTATGGACTTATTCGAGTAATGAAACCACCAAAATAACATCAACAACAATGAATTAAACTCCAAAATCTATAGAATTTTCTCAAAACTTCATCAAGCTCAAATATTCCGATTTCGATCCGAGACACGTCAAATTAAGTCCGTTTTACACCAAATTTTACAAATAACTCACATAACACATATTAAACCTTTTTCGGGCTCCGGAACCATAATGTGTGCCCGGTAACACAGATTTTACATAAAAGTTCATTTTCAGAAGTCTTTATTATTTTCAGAAAATAATGTTTCTTTAAATATTCATATCTCGGACTTGGGACCTCGGAATTTGATTCCGGGCAACGCCCAAGTCCCATATTTTTCTACGGACCATCCGGGATCGTAAAATCATGGGTCCGGGTCCGTTTACCAAAAATATTGACCAAAGTCAACTTTAATCAATTAATTATTATAAATTTCAACTTTTCATCAAGTTTTCACATAAAAGCTTCCCGGCTACACGTGCGGGATGCGCATGCATATCAAGGTGAGATTAACGGAGGCTTTCGGGGCCTCGGAACAAAGATTTAGCTACATTAACATAGAATGACCTTTTGGGTCATCACACTTGGTTATTATAATTATCTCTCGATCAATTACGATAATTTACTAGAAGCATCCTCTTGAACTAATCTAATTAACAATTTATACAACTCATAATTATCACACCAAAGCTTCGTTATCTCTAACCCCGCTTTTAAATGCAAGTAATTAATCTCTTAACTTACCTGAAAGTGGTGTTGTTCAACACTAATCTAACCAAGTGTTATTTCTCAATCAACACAAGATAACTAGACACGATTAATCAAGGGCCCTTTCAATTAATCACAAGACTACACATAGTCGAACAATCATAGAGTAAAAACGGCTCAATTATATCAAAACATAGTCAAGACTTCATCGAACAATTGGTTCCATCAACCCTAGATGACGGGTTTAGCTACTCATACTAATTGACAAGATTACACTATGAAAATTCATAACCAACAATGGAACTAGGAAGAAGATAATGAAAACTCGTAGCGAAATTCTCCGTCTTCCTCCTTTTGTGTTCTTGCCTCCAAAATCTTCTAAAACCAGGTATATTCTTCTTCTGGGCGAATTAGGCGTCATATAGGTCAAGGTTAGTTGCCTTTGGGATTACACAATTGGCCTTGGGCTAATTGTTTTCAGAAGCTTGTCCGAGGCAGCGGCTTGACGTTGGATTTTTTCCAGTCCACTGCTTTATGCGCGCGGTCGAGCCGCAGCCGTGCACCTGGAAGAATTTCTGCAGCTTGCTTTTCTTTCTTGTTTTTGATCGTGCTAACCTCCGATTGGCCTTCCATGCTCCAGATTGACTCCAAAACACTCTTTAGCTTCCCCATAGCCCGGAATTGCTCCTGCAAAGCATAAAGTTCTTAATTAGATCATTTTGTTATCATTTAGCATTCAAATATTCAATAAAGTGCGGATAAATTAGAGCGTAAATAGTATATAAACAGCATATATATAGCCTACTATCAACACCCCATACTTAAACCATTGCTTGTCCCCGAGCAATCAAATCACACTCTACAGAGGCCTAACTTCACTAAGTAACTTGCATAACTCGTCACACCATGAATATTTAACAAAGATTGAGCACATTGTGTAACATATTCACCTAAAGAGTTGACTCCCACGTGCCATGCAATATTCCTAACTGGTTTACTTACTCTAACTCAGAGGTCAGGACTTACTTTTCCTTCATGAATCAAGTTCGTGCTCACAACAAAAGAGACTCATTCCACAATCAATAAAATTCACGCACACTAAGGAACTTCAAAATAACAGAACTCACTCACCCTCAGAAACAATATTCTTATGCCACCAAAATATTCTCCATAGGCTTGCCCGTAGTGTACTACTCTACTAGTTGAGCTCATTCAGTCTAGGAACAAGTAGGACTTTATTTGGTTGTGATGTAGGCTACGGGTCGGGTAGGATATATTTGGATATAATAGTGACTACACCTCCCTAAGCACTTTAATACATATACTTTACATTCAAGTCCACACTTATGTTAAACCAACATTTCACCTTCAACACCACGTATATCACCCCCATACTTCTTTAAGCACAATCGCCTTAAAAGCCACCAAAGAGATATTATTATTCAACATAATATAACCATTAACATTTTTCTTCTTCTTCTTCTTTTCCAATTCAAGTGGCTTTCTCAACACAATACACATTTCTCCTTATTTCCCTAGTTCCACTCAAAATACCTACCAACTACCCCATACTTTAACCTTTATAAATTCATAGCAATTAAAGTGCTTACGAGAGGTAAAGCGGTTCAAATTGATGGTCAATTCAAACAAGGGGTAAGGCTTGTAATGTGGTTGCCAAATAAACAGGATTACATGCCCAACGGGGTTAACTATGATACATAGAAATTAGGTGGGTGGAATATATATATGTCTTAACAAATAAACGCTTATATCACTTCCAAGATTGAATAAGACTACTATTTCTCTTTGCAAACACACGGGGCAAGTTCTAGGCATCAAATGTCGTGCACGGAATACAACAAGCCTCACAGTGTGATGACCCAAAAGGGGCATCTTATGTAAATTTAATTATGACTGTTTTCTGAGGCCCCGAAAGCCTCCATTAATCTTAGCTCTATGTGCGTGCGCAGCCCGGCCGCGTATCCGGGAAGCCTTAATGTGAAAACTTGATAAAGAGTTGAATTTATGATAATTAAATGAATAAAGTTGACCTGGGTCAACATTTTTGGTAAACGGACTCAGACCCGTGATATGACGATCCCGGAAGGTCCGTAGGAAAATATGGGACTTGGGCGTATGCCCGGAATCAAATTCCGAGGACCCAAGTCCGAGAAATGAATTTTTAAAGAAAATTGTTTTCTGAAAATAATAAAGGCTTATAAAAATGAACCTTGATGTGAAACCTGTGCTGCCGGGCCCGTATTTTGGTTCCGGAACCCGGAACAGATTCAATATATGTTATTTAAGTTATCTGTGAAATTTGGTAAGAAACAGACTTGATTTGACGGGTTTCGGATCAAGATGGGAAAATTTAGAGTTAATGAAGTTTTGAGAAATCTCATAGAATTTGAAATTTGGGTTGGAATGTGATTTTATGTTCCCGGGGTTTGAATGCAATTTTGAGACTGGAAATAGTTTCGTTATGTCATTGACGACTTGTCTGCAAAATTTGGGATCGTTCCGAGTGGTATAGGTCGGTCCGGCGCGTTGTTATAGAAATCAAGAACTTAGAAATCCTTAAGTTTGATCCTAGGGGTTTTGAGGGGTGATTATTAGATTTAGCGCTATTTTGGGTGTTCCAAAGGCTCGAGCGAGTCCGTATTATTAGTTAGGACTTGTTGGTATATTTGGACGGGGGCTCGGGTGGGCCCAGGTGCCTCCCGGACACCACACGAGGCCAAAAACCAGCTGAAGATGCAGCTGGTGCACCTGATCTGGTGTGACCGCAGGTGTGGTTTCCTAGCAGCAGGTGCGGGACTGCTCATGCGGTCCCAGCCTCGCAGGTGCGAAGGTTCGCAGGTGCGGTCCCTCTTCTGCAGGAGCGGAACCACATGTGCGGTCTCCGGCTCCGCAGGTGAGACCCCATCCCTCTTTCCCAAATCCACAGATGCGAGACCGCGGGTGCGGTCCTCGAGTCGCAGGTGCGGAATCCCTGTAGGTCAGGCAGTGAAATTTCATTTAAACACGGGATTGAGTCATTTCTTCCATTTTCCATCGTCTTCCTTGTGTTATTTGGGAGCTTCCAAGAGGGCCTTCAACCTAGTACTTGGGGTAAGTAAATTCCCTATCCAACACTAGTTTCAAACATTAATTCCTAGTTAAATTCCCTACTAAGTTATCTAAGATCATAGAATTAGGTAGTAATTTTAGGGTTCTTGAAGATTTTGTGATTTTCCATTTTAGGCCATGAATTCAAGTAGGAATCACACTTTAATGATCCTTAGGCTATGGGTAAGTGATCCATTCGAGAATTTTGGAATTTGAACCTGCGGGACCGGGGTTGGAATTTGGGAATTCTTCAAGAATGGCGATTTTATTGAATAGCTAAGATAACTATTCGCATTGTGCATGCATTGATATTATTGTATACCTCGGGTGTAGAGTTTGTAGTTTCGGGCGAAATTGAGGTCCGAGGAGTAGATTCGACACGAGGTGAGTCTCCTTTCTAACCTTGTAAGAGGGAATTGTCCCCAGAGGTCATGTATATGCTATGTGTAAATTTTTTGGGGGTTACGTACGCACCGAGTGACGAGAGTCCGTACGTAGCGGCTATCATTGTTATGTCTGGGTATTTAGGCCCACATCATGTCGTATATGCTTCCTCGTAATGCCTTATATGCCTTATATGCTTCCTTGAAATGCTCTATATGATTCATTGTGAGTGACGCCATATGTACTATGAGATTATGCTTTCTATAGTATTGTTCCCCTAAGGCTTTATGGATAGTTGTTGAAAAGAAAGGAATTTGTTATGGAAGTAAGTATTTGTGATATATATGGGATCGGGACGTACGCCACGGCAGAGTTGAAAAGAAATTGTAATATATGGGACCGGGTCGTACGCCACGGCAGAGTTGAAAAGAAATTGTAATATATGGGATCGGGCCGTACGCCACGGCAGTGTTGAGGAATATTTGTGATATATATGGGATCGGGCCGTACGCCACGGCAGTGTTGAGAAATACTTGAAATACATATGGGATTGGGCCGTACGCCACGGCGAGTTTAGAAGGTACCTTATGGGAGCAGGTCGTACGCCACGGCGGATCTAAGAAATTGTGATTATTGTTTCGTTCGGTGGTCTTACCCTTGAAAGTGCTTTATTGTTTAGTTCAGTAGTTGTTTGGATTTCTGCTCTTGATATGTTCTTGTTGCTTATTTCCTGACATGCCTACTGTATTTCATCATATTCTATCATATGTTATTACCGTTGGACCTTAGTGAGTATCGAGTCGACCTCTCGTCACTACTTCTTCGAGATTAGGCGGGATACTCACTGGGTACATATTTATTTAATATGTACTCATGCTGCACTTCTGTACCTAATTGTACAGTTTCTGAGGCCGGTGCTTCTGGTTATTTTACCGAAGATAGACCCTGAGCTTGTGGACTTGACTTCACGGTGAGCTGCTTCCTCTGGCGATTCCCAGCAGCACCATGGAGCTTTCACTTACTTTTGTTATCTTCCCCGTCTTCATCCAGACTGTGGATTTGTATATATATATATATATATATATATATATATATTACTTTCCTTTGTATATTCCGTTAGTATGCTCATGACACTCGTGACACTAGTTCCTGGCACGCGTAGTGTATATTTTGGGTTTTGGGTTGTTCAGGCATACATATGCTTTGTTTTGTCCATGTAGTGTTATGCTTTTATTTTCATATCGAGCTATCATCTTGATTAACTGTTTGAAATTGGTAAATGTTGACTTGTTTAATCAAAAGGGAAGGGTAACACTTAGTGTAATTCATATTGGCTTGCCTAACCCCGTCGTTGGGCGCCATCACAACCTGGATTAGGATTCTGGGTCGTGACACACACACACATGGAACATGACTCACTCCATATTGGATCATCAAAACACTCTAATCGGGGTACTTAAGCCAAATTAAGAATATATAATTTAAAGAATTCTTACAAGAGTCAATAATTGAGCCTAAGCGTCACACTAAAGTATCCGCTATATTCAAGGCATTACGACGTTAAGAGATCCTATTTCCATTTACGCCCATAGCTTACGAGTTCCTGACTAAAAAATAAAAAACTAACTACACCCGATTCAAAGGAAACACTTAGAAAAGAACCGTAGCCCAAAGAAAAATCAAGGGGGAATTGATACACTACTACAAAAGAAAATCTTTTTTTTTCTTCGACTTTAATCCCTCAAGAAACCCGTCGAATGATATCCATCGTCGGGACAAATCGAATTTTTTTATATATGTATATTAACTATGAAAGTACACTATTCTACATACAACATACAAACAAAGTACCCCCCACCCCACACTTAAAAGGACGGCATATCCCCATGCCATACAAAATAATGAAATGCGAGGTAAAGGAAACTTCCCTGGTACATCAGTCTTGATTAGAGACAGTGCCGGGGTCAAGATGGCACGCCCTCCCCAACGCACGCATCCATTACGCCCCGCAGTATTATATTACGATGATGTTACGCCCCGTAGTATTATATTACGATTATGTTACACCCTGCAGTATTATATTACGACAATGTTACGCCCTGCAGTATTATATTATGATGATGTTACGCCCCCCGGTATTATATTACGACGATGTTACACCCTGTAGTATTATACGTGAAATTGTCGTAAGATAATTATCTTCAGATTCAAGGACAGGATTATTTGAAATTATAAGCATTATGTTATTTCAAACAAGTGATGAGTAAATTCATGAAGGTGAGAGGGCAAGAAAATCTAAGAAAATGAATTTCATCGAAGTTTGACAATTTGGGATAAAATACGGCCCGAACTAAAATACCCGTTATTTATGGACTAGTACCGTACGAGGTACCACATGGTCATGATAGTAAAGTGTATTAAAAGTGAGTAGTATTTTGAGTAAATTGAGATAAATCTTAATTATATATGTGAGTAATTGGTTAATTATTGGATTTGTGGATAAATATTTAAGTAAAATTTGTTGGATAATCATAAGGGGCAACTATACACGTGGGGGTATGTAAGTGTGGCAACAAATTGCCAACAATCTTATGCGGAAGGAGGTGGTGGAACTATTACATCCATATCTCCTTTTTGGGTGTAAAGATCTAATTAAGAAGGCCTTTCTTAGTTCACAAAATGAAAAGGCATAATTCCAATCTTTGAAATTACAAAGATACGGATGAAAGCTTCAGCAAAAGTTACAATAAGATTATGACCAAATTCATTTTTTTGGAAAGGAATATACCGAAAGGAAAAACAAGGAATATAGGTAAGGGAATTTTTGAAGCTCATATGAGACCTTATGCTACTATAGTGACGGCAGTCTTAGATTTGCAAAGAAATTCATACGAAACTGCACTGCGTAATAACAACGGGATTTTGCAACTCTAGGGGAGTATGATAAAATCCTTCTCAAGAATACCATACGGATTTTTCCCTACTCAAGGTATGTTAAGGCTATTCCTTCTTTCTTTTGGGCATGATCCATACGATACAAACGAAACGAGAAAATGCACAACTTCCATAAATGACTCTATTCATAGAAATGCTAGAGATGTTTATGTTCTTGATTCCCATATGTCTTATTATCCTATCGTCTTTTCATAGGTCTCAGAAAATACGTAAGTTAAAAAAGTTTACTTCATGATATTACTCAAAGGCATAATGGTCTTATGACACTCCGAAGGATTTTATTGACGTCCTTCTCGTGCATTGCATTCACTTATACATGTACATTGATCCCTGACCAGATGACGTTATATAAGTGTATATATGTATATGGAATATGGGAAAAGGTTATGGTGTTATATACGCACCACCACCTGATCAGCTGGTATACGTTGATAATTTTCCCACAGTGGCTGAGATGATATGATGGGATGCCCTAAGAGGCTTGATGATGTTATGAACGCATATACATATGCATGGTATGACATTTATACGCATATGCATGACATTATAATATTATATGATTCATAGAGATTCAGATATACATGTCGAGTCTTTTACTCCATGTCTCTCTCATGTCTATTTTCTATTATTTACTAATTTTCATTCCTTACATACTTGGTACATTATTTGTAGTGACGTCCTTTTTGCCTGGGGACGTTGTGTTTCATGCCCGCATGTCCCGATAGACAGGTCGAGAGTCCTCCAAGTAGGCTATCAGCTCAGCGGAAGATGTTGGTGCACTCCATTTTCTCCGAAGTTACTTGTTTGGTCAGTATGATTTACCTTCTCGTCATAAGAAGCAGAACGCGCCATTACCTACAGCCCTTTCTTTGTCGGGGACTTCCACGAAATGAAAACGGGCGGCATCGTCGTATAGACGTGTATTGTTTGGTATGGCGGGGCCCTGTCCCGACCTTTATGATAAGTATGTACTCTTAGAGGCTTGTAGACAGATGTCATGTATACGGATACTTGTATGGACGTTTCGACCTATATGTTAAGTATATAATGGATCAGATTGGCCTTATAATCCTGTATGTCACAAATATGAGTTTCTATATCAGGTTGGGTCGTTCTATGTCGGGTATTCCCTCATGGTTACTCTAATTATCTCATGACGCCCTTTGTGGCCCACTTACCAATGATGATGTAATAAGAAAGACACGTTACGTTGGTACTCGGTTGAGTAAGGTACCGAGTGCCCATCGCGGCCCATCGGTTTGGGTCGTGACAAAAGTGGTATCAGAGCAGTTTTGTCCTACAGAGTCTACAAGTCGTGTCTAGTAGAGTCTTGTTTATGGGTGTGTCTTGCACCACATTTATAAGCAGAAGGCTACAGGACATTTAGGACTGTCAATATTTCTTCTTACTCTAGATCGTGTGGTAGAGCTCAGTCATAGAAATTCAAATTCGTAAATTCTATTATGTTCATAATACAACGATACGTACATCCAGAAAGACGGTTGGTAAAAGATTGCATGTGGTTGTGGAAGAGTTGAGTCATAGGAACTCGATTTTGCGTGATGCTTATGATGAGTAAATGTAAGGTCTTCAGCAGATCATGTGTGTACTAAGACGTGTAAGCCTTTTGATAAAGAGCCAGTGGATCGAGAAAAGGGGAGCTAAAAACAAAAGAATGTCTTGTTGAAGTTTTTAGAATAAAGTGATAGACAGGAATATTAGCAGGGAAATAAGAAAAGAGTTAATGAAGCATTATGAGTAAGATGTGATACATGGATGGCAACGGTAGATAAAAAAAATGGCAGCATTACAGAATCTATAGTCAAGGGAAGGAAAAGATGAGAGGTGGCAGGCCTTGAGACAGCAAAAGAGTATAGGCCATAACAAAAAGATTACTTTGAATTACTGTCTATTAACCAAATTCTTTAGATACAATTCTGCGCCTTTTCTTTTACCCCATATGTCATTAAACTGAACTCATTGATTTAAGACTTGTGGCTATCCATTTATTATTAACGTCATAAAGTATTTATCCTTTTAGAAGACTCCAAGCAAAACTCATTTCTAGTGAATCTGGAGAGCAAGTTGGATTTGCCTATTCCTAAATCTCCGATTAACAATATCTTGAACAAGTAATCGTACTTGTCACGACCCGAAATTCCACATTCAGGTCGTGATGGCGTCTAACGTTGAACCCGCTAGACAAGCCACCATTTTGGTTAAATTTACTATTTTCTTCATTTATGATATCTAAAAGAAAAACAATAAGCATGTACAATTGAATAAGAATGCGGAAGCTAAGAATTTATCAACTTAATATAATAAATATTACGAAATTCCGTACATGAACCCCCAGAACTGGTTTCACAATTTCATGGACAGTCTAAGATTACTAAAAATAGAAGTCTAAAATAAACAAATGTAGTTGTCTAGAAATACAAGATAAGACAGAAAGGGAAGACATAAATGGTGACGCCAAGGCCTGCAGACGCCTGCAGGTCTACCTCGGTGTCGCCGTGGACTGAAGGATACTCCCTCGCTCAATGTCCATTGTGTCCGGCGTTATAATCTGCACAACATAAAGAAGTGCAGGTGTAGCATCAGTACAACTGACCCCATGTACTGAGTAAGTGCCGAGCCTAACCTCGGCGAATTAGTGATGAGGCTAGGACACGACAAATAACGAATACATGTGCAGTTCAATAATATAATAAAGAAGTAATGACAAGAAATAAACAGTTAAGCACAAAAATGGGATTAACATGCTGGGGAAAAAGGGCAACAATTCATTGAAATGACAGAACAAGATAACAACTGAAATATATAAAATAACAGCAGGAATTAACAACGATGAACTAATAAATAAACAGAACGGCATGGCATGTCCCCTCGTGCTATAACCTCACAAAACACTCGGCACGGCATGTCCCCTCATGCATAAATAAATAATCACTCGGCACGGAATATCCCCTCGTGCATAACTTCACAAACACGCGACACGGAATGTCTCCTCGTGCACAACATATATAAAAGCAACAATTTGACAGGAAGATTCAACAATAAGAAACCTTAAATGCACAGAAATATTCAACAAGAATTCTACTATACCGGCAAGGGACACAGCTATAACCAATCTCACTCAGAAGTACAACTGAACAAATAATTCTCAACCGAACGAATAATCAATAATATTCTACAACATGAATTACCCTCAATGCATAAGTTCCAGAATGACAATTACTTCATAACACAGAGAATATCAATGAAAACTACATATATCATAGAATTCGACTCACGGGTATGCTTGACCACAACATATAGGTACTCGTCACCTCACCTATACATTGGACATGGAATTATCACATAGCAATTAAGACTCAACACCTATTCCCTCAAGCTAAGGTTAGGCCAAAAACTTACATCGACTCCAAGAATCCAAATCAAGCCTCTAGCACCGCTTTTCCGTTCGAACCCGACTTCGAAACAATCGTATCTAGACATAATCAACTCAATAACATCAATAATTGCTTAACAATTCAATTCCAAAGCTTAATTATAGAATTCCCAACATTCTTTCCAAAATTCCAAAAATCGACCCCGGGCCTGCTTGGTCCAAACACGAGGTTCGGACCAAAATCCGATCACCCATTCCCCCACGAGCCCGAATATACAATTTGTTTTGAAATCCGACCCCAAAACGAGGTCAAATTCCCAAATAATCAAAAAACCCTAACTCTATCCAAAACCCCAATTTCTACCTTTGATTTCATGTTTTTAGGCCTAAAATCTAATAGATATTGATGAAAAATGGAAGAAAACAATGTTAGAATCACTTACCTAAGAGGTTATGGTGGAAGAATCCTTCAAAACTCGTCTATGGGGTTTGGAGAAGAAGAGGGTTGTGAAAATGGCAAAAATCCCGTATTGAATTCTGTTTTTGGACTTTTAAAATAACTGGGCAGATTAATGTTATGCGATCGCGAGAGAGAAAGTGCGATCGCATAGAGGTCTGGGCTCTGAGTACTGCGATCGCGGAACAGAAGGTGTGATTGCATAGTGTTTCTGGGCTTGAGCCTCGCGATCGCACTGAGTACCTACCAGCCCCCCCCCCCCCCCCCCCCTCTTCAACCCCCACCGCCGCC
>ML285493.1:50675-70071 GCA_005239495.1 Nicotiana undulata
CCAAAACCCCAATTTCTACCTTTGATTTCATGTTTTTAGGCCTAAAATCTAATAGATATTGATGAAAAATGGAAGAAAACAATGTTAGAATCACTTACCTAAGAGGTTATGGTGGAAGAATCCTTCAAAACTCGTCTATGGGGTTTGGAGAAGAAGAGGGTTGTGAAAAATGGCAAAAATTCCGTATTGAATTCTGTTTTTTGGACTTTTAAAATAAATGGGCGGATTAATGCTATGCGATCATGAGAGAGAGTGTGCGATCACATAGAGGTCTGGGCTCTGAGTATTGCGATCGCGGAACAGAAGGTGCGATCGCATAGGGTTTCTGGGCTTGAGCTTCTCGATCACGGGCAAAGGGTGCGATCGCACTGGGTACCTACCAACCCCCCCTCCCCCCAGCTCTCCTATACACTGTGCGGTCGCAGGCCTATCTATGCGATCGCATTGTGCAACTGACCCCTCCCCCTTCTCAAAGCTATGCGATCGCAACTATACCTATGCGATCGCATAGTGCAACACACCAGACACCAGCAAAAACATTTTACACCAGATTTTTCCTAAGTTTTGCACTCCGACACCTACCCGAAACTCACCCGAGCCCTCGGGGCTCAAAATTAAATATACACACAACCTCAAAAACATACCACGGACTTGTTCGAGCAATAAAATCACCAAATTAACATCAAAAATAACGAATTAAACCTTATAAAAATTCTCAAAACTTCTTAAACTTCAAATTTTCCATTTTTAGTTTGAATCACGTCAAACTAAGTTCGTTTCTTACCAAATTTCACAGATAACTCATATAAAACATATTGAACCTGTTCCGGGCTCCGGAACCATAATACGGGCCCGATAACTCAGGTTTCACATCAAATTTTATTTTCAAAAGCCTTTATATTTTTCAGAAAACAATTTTCTTTAAAAATTCATTTCTCAGACTTGGGACCTCGGAATTCGATTCCGGGCATACGCCCAAGTCCCATATTTTCCTACGGACCTTCCGAGACCGTCAAATCATGGGCCCGAGTCCGTTTACCAAAAATGTTGACCAAAGTCAACTTTATTGAAATAATTATTATAAAATTATCATTTTATCAATTTTCCACATAACGGCTACGCGCTCCGGCTGCGTACGCACATCGAGGTAAGAGAAAAGGAGGCTTTCATGGCCTTGGAACACACATTTAGCTAAAATTATACGGGATGACCTTTTGGGTCATCACAGTACTCCTCCAACTTTAATTGATTAGTGTATTTTAAGGCGAAAGAAAAATAAGGAAAAAGAAAAGTAGGAGAGGAAAAAAAAGTGTAAACAATTAGGGTAAGGTTACGCGTTTTTCTTATTCATTTGCTTTTGCTGATGCTGAAGAGTTGAGTTCATACTTAGTTATATTCATATTCTGAAATTTCGTTGAAAATTTCGGCGAGTGATTTATTTGGGTGTATGTAAGTGGTTATGTTTGTCACTTTTTTTCAGTAGATGAATTTAGATGAAACTCGTGCTTAAGATATAATTTGAGTTGATTGATTTGCTCTTTATTTTTGTGGAGCTGAAAGTGAAAATAGAGGTTAGGTGCTTTGATTGAAGGCACGAATAATGGATTGGAAGCTTTTTAAGGTGGATTGTATATCTTTTGTTAACAAAAAATTTTTATGCCGGCTAATTAACAAAACATGGACATTAAGGGTAATAAAGTTTCAAATAGTGTATAGGAATGAAAAAGTCTCATTATTTAATCCATATATATTGGACTTATATAATTAATCCAATTATAATAACATGTAATATTTAGTTGGACATATATATTTTTAAAAATAGTCCATATTATTTTATGATTTTAAATTCGATAAAATTTAAATGCTTACACTGCAGCCTGAGAATTGTAGCCTTTCAATTTAGTTATGTTCTTGACATGAATTCAGTGAGACAAATTCGTAGATCTGTTACTCTATGCAATTTTGCAGTGAGATTTATTTGCCTTAGGATTCTGTTTGTGTTTCAAATACAGGGATTCAGTTTACAGCACATGTACAGGATTAATTTTGAACTACAAAAAAGTTTCAGGATATTTATACAACCTTTAAAAAATTCATGTGGTTGTTTAAAGTTAAAAAAATTCTGATTGTTTAGGGTGTGTGAATCCTCACTTTATCAAATAGACGAGAACACATAGGCACCGGACTGAAGTATGAAATGAAGCACGAATTTTACTCGCTTCGTGCTCAAGCTTAGATAAAAGAGCCTACTAGTCCCTTAACGAAAATTCGATTTGAAGTTCAATTGAAAAAGACTCAACCCTTTCTCTCACGTATCCAAATTTAAGAAGAGAGGGAAAATAAATTTCAAATTTGAGGGATCTCGAACTCGAAGTGGGCAATGAGTTCTTTGTATAATATTGGGAGTTTTAATATTTATCCCCAACTTTTAATAATTATAATACAATTTCATACCACTTTAAGTCAACGTCCCTCTTTTTTGGAAAGAAACTTATGGGGTCTTTATTCCCAAACCTGATGTTATGCTACTACTAGTACCTTTGCATCTGATTGATTAAACAGGTAGTTTAAACATAAATAATGAAATTTAATATGTTATAAATATATTACTCCCTTTTGTTTCAATTACGTAACATAATGTGACTGAGAAGAGAGTTTAAGAAATAAAGTATGATGTTTGAAATTTTATGCTTTTAAACATGTCATAAGGTTTTTGTGACTATAAAAGTAAACTTTTAGGAATAAATAAAAATTTAAAATTAAATTATCAACAAATATAGAATGGTGTTTTTTATTTCGAAGAACTAATGAAGAAAATAGTACTACATCAAATGGAAGGGAGAGAACATAAATTGTCGCTGGCACCAGCTACTTGTTTTTGCATTGGAAATTCGTAATTAAGTCAGAAAGTATTACTATTTCAATTCAGATAGCAACATTATCAGTATGGTTTGTTATATTGTTCAACTTTCAAAATTTCAAAGAATACAAACACATTAACTCCTAAAATTTGATATGATGCTTTTAATTATATACTAACCTTTCAACAAATGTCATTTTACAATTTTACTACCAATAATATGACACAAAAATTGTTATCTTACTGTATTCAAAATCAGAAAATCAGTAAACATTAGTTTAAGAAAACAAAACAGAAAAAATTCTGACCCACAAGTTTCTTGTGTATACTTAAGGAATTTAATCCTCTCACAGTTTCCCAAGGTTTCGGATCAATTCCTCCTTAGATAGAACGGAATAACTATTCTGTGATAGCGGCACTTCAAATCCCAAAAAATTATCAATCAATCATATCAATTGTCCGAAGCCGAGCGAGCAACGACGACAGCGCGAAGCACCACTTCTTCTTAACTTCTTAAGAGCTAGAAGATGTGCTTCTCTATATAAGCACAAAGATTTTCTTTTCTTCTTCCAATGAGGGACAAAATGCATTATTAAAGTGAACTAATTCAAAATTTCTTTTCCCTTCATTTCTTTTCCCACCATTTTCTATTCACACCTACTTTGTTATTACTAACAAAACCCAACATTCCCTCACATAAATGAGGAATGGCAATCCGAAACAACTATGCATGACAAAACTATGTGATTCGCAAGTAAGGATTAATCGCATCTGGATAAGTAGGTTTCCCTTTGAACTTTCTGTAGTGAACATATGTAGGATATACTCGATCAATCGATAGATTTGATATCTTTGAACTGTCGAACTCCGGTGTATACCTAAATAGCCATACGTCACACAATTAACCCTTAACCGTCTTTGGTTCTCATTGTTGTTTTCGTTTCAGCCATGAATACCGCCTAATTTCATAAGTGCGTAGAGAACTGACCTTACAACATTCTCCTTGAAGAGGATTATACTTCACACTTACATAAGTGATTCATAAATGTGTTATCCTGTAGATACACTATTTGATATACCCCGTATCAAACTTAGAAACCATTAAAAGCCTTAACGTTTTATCCTTGGTACAGAACATTGTCTTCGTCATGAGAATGGACCAAAATTTTATTTGACAATGTTGAATCGTCACTAATGACTTTGTTTGATCTCCTTGAACCTAGATCTTGAGATCTCCAGTCTTCTAGGTAGAGTTACCGCCACAGTGACTTGTCCTCGGCCATAGTCCCATTCCCTTTGATGACTTCTCAATCGCCTCTCTAGGTAGGCCTTTTGTAAGCGGATCTGATACATTATCTTTTGACTTTACATAGTCAATTGTGATAATTCCACTAGAGAGTAGTTGTCTAACGGTATTATGCCTTCGACGAACATGACGAGAATTTCTGTTATACATAACTCTCCCAGCCCTTCCTATTACTGCTTGACTGTCGCAATGTATGCATACAGGTGCCAAAGGTTTGGGCCAAAATGGAATGTCTTCTAAAATATCCTGAAGTCATTCAGCTTCTTCCTGGCCTTCTCTAAAGCTATAAACTCAAACTCCATTGTAGAGCAGGCGATGCATGTCTCTTTGGATGACTTCCAAGACACTACTCCTCCACTAATGGTAAAAACATATCCACTTGTGGATTTTGATTCCGTTAATCCAGTGATCCAATTTGCATCACTATATCCCTCAATAACTGCGGGATATTTTTTATAATACAATGCATAGTCTTTGGTATATTTCAAATATCCCAAAACTCGTTTCTTTGCAATCCAATGAGCTTGGTTGGGATTGCTTATGTGTCGACCAAGCTTACTTATCGCACAAGCTATATCAGGTCGTGTACAATTCATAATGTACATCAAACTTCTCAACACTCGAGCATATTCCAATTGAGACTTGCTTTGACCTTTATTCTTTACAAGAGTATGGTTTAAATCAATTGGTGTTTTTACTTCTTTAAAGTCCAAATATTTGAAATTTTCAAGTAACATTTTAATATAATGAGATTGAGACAAAGCTAGACCTTGAGGAGTCTGAAGGATCTTAATTCCCAAAATTAAATCGGCAACTCCTAAGTCTTTCGTATCAAACTTACTAGTAAGCATGCGCATAGTAGCATTTATGTTAGCAATGTCGTTACTCATTATCAAGATATCATCCATATATAAACAACCAATGACTATTTGAGTTGGAGTATTCTTAATGTAAACACAGTTGTCACACTCATTGATCTTGAAACCATTTGACAACATTGTTTGGTCAAATTTCGCATGCCATTATTTTGGTGCTTGTTTTAGTCTGTAAAGTGACTTAACAAGTCGACACACCTTCTTTTCTTTTCCGAAAACTACAAACCCTTCAGGTTGTCCCATATAGATTTCTTCCTCCAAATCTCCATTTAAGAAGGTTGTCTTTACATCCATATGATAGATTTGAAGGCCATACACGGTGGCTAACATTATTAACACATGGATAGATGTAATCCTTGTTACCGGCGAGTATGTGTTAAAGTAATCAAGACCTTCTCGTTGTCTAAACCCTTTAACAACTAATCTTGCCTTATATTTTTCAATAGTACCATCAGCTTTTATTTTCTTTTTGAAAATCCATTTAGAACCCAAAGGTTTATTTCCCAGAGGAAGATTAACCAATTCTCAAGTATGATTACTTAATATTGATTCTATCTCACTCTCGATTTCCATTTTCTAATATTGTTCTTCCGAGGAAGACATTGCTTCTTTGAACGTTTGAGGCTCATTTACTAATAAGAATGCCAGAAAATCTGGTCCAAAGGAAGTAGTTGTCCTTTGACGTTTACTACGTCTTGGATTTTCCTCATCAAAAGTACTTACATTTGCTTCTTCCCGGAGTCGCTTAGATTTTTCATTAGACGACTCACATTTCATTTTATACGGATAAATATTCTCAAAGTATTTAGCATTATCTGATTCAATTACCGTATTAATATCAATCTCGAGATTTTCTGATTTATGAACCAGAAAATGATATGCCTTACTATTTGTTGCATATCCTACGAAAACGCAATCAACAGTTTTTGGTTCAATCTTTATCCTTTTGGGTTTAGGAATTTGCACTTTAGACAAACACCTCCACACTTTAAAATATTTTAAGTTGGGTTTTCTTCCTTTTCATTTTTCATATAGAATGGATTGTGTTTGCTATGGGGAATTCTATTTAGTATTCGGTTAGTTGTAAGAATAGTTTCCCCTCACAAGTTGTGAGGTAAAACTGAATTTATTAACAAGGAATTCATCATCTCTTTTAACGTTCTATTCTTTCTTTCCGCAATTCCATTAGATTGCGGTGAGTAAGGGGCATTTGTTTGGTGAATAATGCCATTTTCCAAACATATTTCTTCAAAAGGAGATTCATATTCTCCACCCCTATCACTTCTTATCATTTTGATCTTTTTGTTTAGTTGTGTTTCAACTTCGTTTTTGTTTTGCTTGAATGCATCAATTGCTTCATCTTTACTATTAAGTAAGTAAATATAGCAATATCCAGTATTTTCGTCAATGAAAGTTATGAAATATTTTTTCCCGCGAGATGGTATTGACTTCATGTCGCAGTTATCTATGTGAACTAAGTCTAAAGGATTTGAATTCCTTTCAATTGACTTATAAGGATGCTTAACATACTTTGATTCCACACATATTTGACATTTTGAGTTATTGCATTCAAACTTAAGCAATACATCCAAATTAATTATTTTTCGCAAAGTTTTAAAGTTGGCGCGCCCTAAACGTTCATGCCAAAAATTATTTGACTCGATCAAGTAAGAAGAAGCTAAAATTTTATTCATATCAATGGCAATTACAGTGAGTTTGAAAAGGCCCTCACGAAGGTAACTTTTTCCTACATACATTTCATTCTTACTAACTACAACCTTGTCGAAAACAAAAACACACTTAAAACCATTCTTGACTAGAAGTGATGTCGAGACTAAATTCTTCCGCTTTTCAAGAACATGAAGAACATCATTTAGAGTCACAATCTTGCCGGAAGTCATCTTCAAAGCTATCTTGCACGTTTCTTCAATTTTTGCAGTAGTGGAATTTGCCATAAAAATTGTCTCATTGGGTCCAGCAAGAGCATAAGAAGTAAATAATTCCTTGTTAACACAAACATGACGAGTTGCCCCCGAATCAATCCATCATTCTCTAGGATTTTCGACTAGGTTGCATTCCGAAAGCATGGCACATAAATCGTCTATTTCATCATTCTTCTCAATCATGTTTGCTTGACTTTTCTTCTTGTTCTATTTGGTGCACGGCATTCGGCAGCCTTGTGTCCAACCTTTCTACAGTTGTGGTAATTACCTTTGAACTGCTTTTTGCTTGGGTAATTCTTTGGTCCAGACGGCTTCATTCTCTTTTTGCTCGTTGAAGCTTCCTCAACAATATTTGCACCCATTATTGTTGAATTTTCACGAGAATTCTTTTATGCAGCCTTTCCTCTTCAATCCTTAGGCGAACAATAAGGTCTTCCAATGTGATCTCTTTGTGCTTATGTTTCAAGTAGTTTTTAAAGTCCTTCCACATCGGAGGCAACTTTTCAATATATGCCGCAACTTGAAACGCTTCATTTATGATCATACCTATAATCATAAATTTAGAATTAATAATATAATCAATATCTTTAATAAAAATATTGATTCAATTTATACCTTCGGCAAGGAGGTCATGAACGATGACTTGTAGTTCTTGAACTTGAGTTATGACAAACTTAATGTCAACCATTTTAAAGTCCAAGAATTTTGCGACAACAAACTTCTTTAGTCCAGCATCTTCCATCTTGTACTTTTTTTCAAGAGCGTTCCACAACTCTTTCGAAGTTTTCATGACACTGTAAACGTTGTACAAGCCATCTTCCAAACAACTCAATATATAATTTTTGCACAAGAAGTCAGAATGCTTCCATGCCTCCGTGACTACAAATCGCTCATTAGCCAGATTCTCTTCTCCCAAGACTGGAACGTCCTCGCTTATAAAGCGCTGTAGACTAAGTGTGGTCAGGTAGAAGTGAGAACCATTACAGCAGTAGTCGTTCCAACAGAACCATTTTGTTGTTCCGTACTTGTTGTCATTTTTCTGTAAAAGAAATTGACACAAACAGAATTAGTATCTCGGTGAATTTTTTATATCTTCAAACCGAATACAAACAACCGACTAGAAAATCACAAGGATTTTAATCTCGGATTGAGTAAAAAAAAATCACAGACTTTAATCTCCAAAACAGGAGTAAAAAGCACTATAATTTTTAGTCTCCCAAACCAGAAAGTAAGATGAATACAGAACTAAATATTAAATTCCTTAAGCTTGTTATCTCACTGTATTCAAAACCAGAAAGTCAATAAACATTAGTTTAAGAAAACAAAACAGAAAAATTTCGAGCCCACAAGTTTCTTGTGTATCCTTAAGGAATTTAATCCCCTCACAATTGCCCTAGGTTTTGGATTAATTCCTCCCAGGATAGAACGGAATAACTATTCTGTGATAGCGGTACGTCAAATCACAGAACATCAGCGAACTCAAATGGCGGAGCAAAGCACATAAAATTCTTACGTTTTTGCATTTAAAACCAATGCAGAATGCAAAAGATTGAGGGGAGAGATATCCAGATTTTTCAGTGGTGGAAAATGAAGCTAAGCCTCTATATTTATAGCCAACGAAATTGAGTCCCAACAGGGACAAAGGTGCTTGTTCGTTGATAAGGTGTCTATTCACCAGAAATTAATTATCGTTCAATTGATCGAAGTCGAGCGACGACGACGGCGCGAGGCACCACTCCTTCTTAACTCTTTAAGAGCTAGAACATGTGCTTCTCTATATAAACACAAAGATTTTCTTTTCTTCTTCCAATGAGGGACAAAGTGCGTTAGTAAAGTGAACTACTTCCAAATTTTATTTTCCTCCATTTTTTTTTCTATTATTTTTCATTCACACATTTTTTGTTATTACTAACAAAACCCAATAAAGATTAAATTAAAATTAATTTCGTATCATATCAAACATAATCATGCAAGATGTAACTGATTGCGCACTAACAACATAGAAACAAGAAATTGTTACCACTGCAAACATCGTGTGTCCAAACGAAAACAAAAACGTGGTCTCTTCTTTGCAATTCATTTATTTTCTTTGTAATTTTTTTAGGGGTGTTAGTCGGTGGTACGGTATCACGTATTTAGATATTACGGCTTCGTATTTTTGGTATTCGATTTTTAAAATATTATATCAATATCGTACCTAATTAAATTTAGTATGGTTCGTTTTTCTCTTTTTGGTTACAGTTTATTCAGTTCGGTAACTTCAGTTTTAAACTGTAATATTCTTAATTAAAGTACTCAAAAATTCAAACTAAACATTTGTTGACAAAAGTTATCCAAAACCAACAAATATCAACCTAGAGAGAAAAATGTACATAAAATATTAAGTTTGAACATTAGAAATGCCTTGTTACTTGCTTAGAGTTAATTGATAAACTTAGAAAATAAAAATAAAGTAAAATTTTAGATTTTTTATATTTATGTTATAAATAATAATATGTGTATTGTGCAATATAATATATATTTTGGTGTCTTACTTTAAAATACCAAATACCATACTCAATACTATTTTTTTTTTTTAAATTAAACCAAATACAAAACTATCGAATACCAAATACCAAAATATTCAATTTCAACAGAGTAATTCGATATTTACCAAATTATGCACGGGCCGTAATTTTCTTCCCCCGAAAAGAGAATTACATACTTACACTTCCTCATTTGAACACTAGTTTTTCTTATTAGTTATTCCAAAAAAAATGATATATTATTATAATATAATTTGACATTAAACTTCTCAGTTTACTCTAACTCAGTGTGATCCTTCATAGCATATTTAAGGATAACTCCTAACTAATGTAATAATTGAAATTTCTATAACCACATAAATTTTATGGCATATTTTAAAACACAAGATCCAATAATTTCTTTCTTAATCTCAGATTAAAGGCAAAATTGTATGTCTAGAAGTAAAAAGTAGCTCAATTGAGCCCGCCTGTGATAGTGATATGGATACCAAGCTTGTCGATTAAGAAGAAAGTGATATGCGCGTCTTTTCATTTACAGAAGATTAGCATCCACAGCGGAAAGATAACGTTAACCTATGAGTCAAAAGCCTATGTTAATGCAAATTTGCAAGTCTAAAGTGAGCTTGAATTCTGTCAAGAAATAATTTAAAACACAAACAAAAAAAAATGCACATAATTGCTTCACACCCTGATTTAAGCATCACAAATTTGACTCTGATATCTATTCAATCAATGAATCAAAGCTACCTTCCCACAGTAGACAAAGAGTTAAACACCAACTATGGTCATCATTTGTGTGTTCTAACAAAGTCAAACAAATAATAATCAAATAATCCCTCTTACCGTGAAATATCCTGAGCAGAAAAGATTAGATTATCAATTAAAAGGACTTTCATGGCATACCCAACTCATAATTAGCTATACTTTCTACCATATATACTTGAAAAGCAAAATTAGAGCAAATAGTGTAGATATTGAAGAACACAGAAATAAGTATCAAGCAATTACTATTCCTTGAATATGTAACGGAGAATTACACAAAGGCAGCAAAAGTACAAATCAATAATAATTACCCACCAAAAACCCTAATTTGACAAATCTAACCCCCAAATCCGTAAAGAGTCCTGCCCTGCCTCTTGAGCGCATAAACAACATCCATAGCAGTAACAGTCTTTCTCCTAGCGTGCTCTGTGTAAGTTACAGCATCACGAATCACATTCTCCAAAAATATCTTCAACACCCCACGTGTCTCCTCGTAAATTAAACCAGAAATACGTTTTACTCCTCCCCTACGAGCCAAACGCCGAATTGCGGGCTTAGTGATTCCCTGAATGTTGTCCCTTAATACTTTTCTGTGCCTCTTTGCTCCTCCTTTGCCCAATCCTTTACCTCCTTTGCCTCTTCCTGACATTTTGCGAAAAGATTTTGGGGATTTTGAATTTTGAACTTGATATAGGAAGAAATGGTTTTGATTCGGATTTTGATGGAAGGGGAAATAGGAGTTGGGCTTTATATATAGCTGGTGGTTGTTGGGGTTACGGAGAGGTTTGAATCGTGACCGTTGGTATCTTGGAGATTAAGGTGATGATCGGACGGTTACGAGTGTCGATCCGTGTGAGACGAGGAAAGTGTATATGACTCGTTGATTAAGTGGAGATCGAAGGTGAGGAGTGGTTCTTTTGTGATAGTGTTCGGATTGTGCTTTTTGGTGAGAGGAACGAGGTACGCTATTGGCTTGGTCAAAAATCTATTCAACCTTACTTATTAAATATTATTTTATTTATATTATATTAAAAGCACGAAGATCTTTAGCATAATATCATTCTAAATTGAATAAAATTGTAAATATATAAGTGTAATTTTTTGAAGAAAAAATAAAATTACCGTTTAACAAAAAAGGAAAAAGAAGAATAGAATAAGTGGAGAACGCCTTCTAGTTTCTACCTCGTGCTCATCAATAAATAAATAAAGAATAAGTTATTAAAAAAATAATAGTTTATGCTAAAATAAATATAATTTTTTTAATACTAAAAATTAATTTTATTACATTAACATAGTAATTGTATTCAATATATCCAAAATATACAAACACGTAAAAACATTTAGAAAATAAGAATTCCTTATCATGATTGAAGAGAAATCTAGTGAGTCTTAACGGTCAAGATCACACAAAAAATCTGATATAGGGAGCTGTCATTTGTTGTAACAAATGCAAAATGAGAGAAAAAAATTAATGACAACTCGAATAAATTATCTTCTATTATTTCATCCTTATTACTTCAAGTTTGAATTATTCTAATTAACTCTTAATACTATATCATCACCGATTATGTTTTATTTTCTGATTGTTTTAACCGCCAATGCACTTTCTATTGAAACAAGTTTATGTATCGTAAGAGTTTTTTCACTTGAATTGTTTTTAACTAATATGATGAAATTAGAAAGGAATTGGATAGAATTATTTTTGTTAATTAGTTAATTCAAAAACTTAATTATTTGCTCTCAACATTAGCGAAAATAATTTATTTTTGTTGATTCAAATTCTTAATATTAGTTCACCCAAATTTTAAATATTTAACTGTAATTATAATTTTATTTACTATAAATTATGTATTAAGTGATAAAAAATCAATCTGATATTTTACTTTTGGATATTTGTGTTTGCAGAATTATGTTCCTTACCATCCACTTTTACGATTATGTGGCTATTATTTTAGAGTTTAAAGTGACATAAGATTTTATTTATATAAATCTTTTCGTTAGATTCTATTCATATAATTTCTTTAATTATTTAAATTATATAAAATAACAACAACTCCTTAAATAAAAATATATTAATTCTTTTAGTTGGTTATAATTCTATTTTTCCATTGAATCTTGATAAATTGGTCTAGCCATAAGCCCAAAGAAAAGCTAAAAAATGAGAGCAAAACCAAAACTGATACTAAAAGTCCTGGACGGCTAAAGAGCACTTGAAGAAGATCCAGTCAATTGCCCTCCCTATTCATTCTTACTCCTCTTTTATCTAACATTCTTTCTTTTATTTTTATTTGGTCCTCCTATTTTCATGATATTTAGCGCTTTTAATTCATTATTATACAATTTACAAGATCAAATTAGCAACCACTAGCTCTCACACAAAATTTTCTCATGAGTTCTATCTATTAATTATTTAGTAGTTTTTTGGTTCACCTTTGGACTATATGCAAACTGGAGAATGCAAAGCTTTGCACTAAAAGTCAAATAATGGTGTATATATTTTTCTGTACAGTTATAAAAGTATATGCTATTATGGTTCAAAATCATATAATAATTTAGTAATTTTATTGTAAAATGACTATAGACGTGCAACATTGACATCAAAAGCAAAGTGTGTAACTGCTTATTTTGTTTTAAGTACAAAGGACTATGACTAAAATATGATTAGGAGTCTGTTTGGATTGACTTATTTTAAGTGTTTTTAAGCTAAAATGGCTTTAAGCCATTTTGTTGTGTTTGGATAAAGTAAAAAAGTATTTTTAAGCACTTGCTTTAAGCTAAATGACAAAAATAAACCAAAAGCTACAATCTCTAACTTATGGCTTTTGGCTTAAAAGTCACTTACAATATGCCCATCCAAATGGGCTCTATGTTTTTCATAACATTGTCTTCTCGATTTCTCTACTATCTTTTTTATTATATTTGCGTATGAATATGTTTAATATTTTATATCATAAAAGTTTTAATTATTTGTTTGTAAAAATAGAAAAAAGCCAATAATATATATAACACGAAAAATGCATGAAGCTATTAAAATGTCTCCATTATGCAAATCTTTTTTTAAAATTTAGTTTTGGTTACGTATGTATAATAAGCATGAATTTATGATTTAGAGCGAAAAATTTAAAGCTTTGATCAACTAAACATCACAAACGCAAAATAAAGATTACAGATAAAAATTTATTATTTTTATGATTTTTTTATATTTTAAATTCTCATTTTATAACTCAAGTACATTACTATTATTTATGTTATTTTAAAATAATTATATTATAATATAGGGTACACGCGCAACGCGCGTACCCTAAGACTAATTATATTAATATATTTAAAGTAATAAGATACTCATTAGAAGTATTTGAAACTGTTGATTTTGAGTAATATTTTAAGTGAAATATATTCACATAAATCTTCTGTTCTTACTAAAAAGAAAATTCACGATAAAATTATATTCAAACACTATAGTTTTAACTTTTAATACATTTTTTAACTTCTACTTCAAATATTCTTTTTCAAATTTAAAGAATTTCTCGTAATATTTTTATACATCTATTTATCTAGAAATACTCTTTTTTTCTTTTTTTTTATACAAAAGAATGAAAAAGCTCAATTCAGAAAATTGAGATTTAAACTCGTGGTCTCGATCATTGTACTACTTATGTAAAATAAAATATTACTTTTTTATAAAAAAAAATATATAATATTGAAAATATACCTAATGACTTAGAGCCCACTTGGACATAAGAAATTTTTTTCCTTTTTTTCAAATTTTTTTTTACCTTTTTTTCGAAATCAGCGTTTGTTCATAAATTTTTCAATTTTTACTTGAAAATGCATTTTGGAAATTTTTGAAAAATTCCAAAAAACTGTTTTTCAAAATTTTCACCCAAATCACTTAAAAATGTCAAAAATAACTCGAAATCATATTCATGTTCAAACACAATTCTAAATTTCAAATGTGATTATCACTTGAAAAAAAAAATTACCTCCAAGTGCCCACTTAGGCCTCATTTGTTTGCACTTAATGGAGGTCTGAATCTTAATCATTCAGATCTCAGACATCAAGTGCGTTTGTTTTTAAAGTCTGAATCTTAATTATTCAGATCTTAATCATTAAGTGTATTTGTTTTTTTTACTTCACAACCACTTAATGGGTCTGAATAGGTATGTATGATTAAGATCTATAACAAAGACTTAAATTCATTAAGATGATATGACATATTCATTATTAACTGTCGCCACCGCCTACCATTATCAACTACCACCATGCCGCCGCCACCACCATACTCAACCACCACCACCACCACCATACTCAACCACCACCACCACCACCACCTCCACCACGCCACCATCATCCTCAATCATAGCCTCCATCATTATCGACCATCACCACCCACTATCCCCATTACTCCGACCACCATATATTATTCTCACCCACAATCAACACTCATCCAACTCAACTACCATAATTGACCACCCCATCACCATCAACAACCACATGCGACACTACCTATTATTATAACATACCACCACCTACCCACCACCTTTCTTAGTCACAACTACTACCACCACCCGTCATTATTAACTATCACCACTCACCACCACCATCCTCAATCATAATCGCAACCACTACCAATCACTACTAGCTACTAGCATGAACCACCATCATCAAACAAAACTACCACCAACCACTGCCTCTAGTCGGCATTCACCTGTTAGCCATCACCACCAACAATCATATTTTAAAAAACTATATATTTTATTGATAGAATATTAGATTAGTTAGTATTTCATTTAAATTTTATGTTTATTAATTTTCAAATAAAGATAAATTTTATACATTCAGATGTTAAAAATCAAACAGTGTTAATTATTTTTATTCGGATCTTAATACACATCTTACTGTATTCAGATGTGTATTCAGATTTATATGTCTTGATCTTAATACACATCTTAATATTCAGATGTGTATTTAGATTCAGACGCCTTAATCTTTAAAAAAACAAATGAGACCTTAGTAAGAAAACACACGCCAACACATTCCCTACACCAAATTTGGTAAGGGATACTTGGAACTTTACAGAAATTACAGAATAAAAGTTTTTGACGGTCTAATTACATACTCCCTCCGGTCCAAAATAAGTCATTTTTTGTTTGTTTTCACGCAAATTAAGAAATCCACCTTTTAGCATTAATTAATAATAAAATTGACCATATTAACCTTTACTATCCCACATAAATACTCCTAACACATACTCCAACACTATTAACTCCAAGGGCAATGTAGGAAAAAATAATTAATTCATTCTTGAAATCTGAAAAAATCACTTATTTTGGACCACAAGAAAAAGACCAGAAAATCACTTATTTTGGACCGGATGGAGTATTAACTAGTCTACAGAACTTTGGGTCTCATTTGTTTGTATTTAATGGAGGTATGAATCTTAATCATTCAGTTCTCAGCCATTAAGTGCGTTTGTTTTTAAAATCTTAATTATTCAGATCTTAATCGTTAAGTGCAAACAAACAACAACAACCCAGTATAATTCCATCAGTGGGGTCTGGGGAGGGTAGTGTGTATGCGGACCTTACCTCTACCCTAGGGTAGAGAGGTTGTTTCCAATAGACCCTCGGCATCCTTCCCTCCAAGAACTCACCACCTTGCTCTTGGGGTGACTCGAACTCACAACCTCTTGGTTGGAAGTGGAGGGTGCTTACCATCAGGGTACTTAATCGTTAAGTGCGTTTGTTTTTTTTACTTCACACCTACTTAATGGGTTTGAATAGGTCTGTATCATTAAGATCTATAATAGAGACCCACCACCACCATCATTAAGATGCTATCATCCATATTCATTATTAATTGACGTCATCGCCTACCATTATCAACTACCACCATGCCACCCACCACCACCACCATCGACCTTAATCATAGCTGCCACATTGTTGACTACCACCACCCACCATCTCCACTACTCCCACCACCATCATTCTCAACGAAAACCAACACTCATCCACCTCAACTATCACAACTTACCACCACATCACCATCAACAACCATAGCTGGCACTGTTCATCATTACAAACTACCACCACCCACCACCATCTTCCTCAATCACAACTACCACCACCACCACCATCTTCCTCAATCACAACTACCACCACCACCACCCGTCATTATTAACTATCACCACCCACCACCACCAACCTCAAGCATAATATCTACCACTTTCAATCACCACTAGCTACTATCCTAAACTACCCTCATCCACCAAATCTACCACCAACCAACACTTTTAGTTGGCATTCACAAGCACTATCGTTAACCATCACCACCAACTACTATCATATTTTAAAAAACTATATATTTTAGTGATGGAATATTAGATTAATTAGTATTTTATTTGAATTTTATGTGTATTAATGTTCAAACAAACGTAAATTTTATATATTCAGATGTTAAAAATCAAACAGTCTTAATCATTTAGTATTCAGATCTTAGTACATATCTTAACATCCAGGTGTGTATTCAGATATCTTAATCTTAGTACACATCTTCATATTCAGACGTGCATTCAGATTCAGACGTCTTAATCTTTAAAAAAATGAGGCCTTAGATTACCTTTGGGCGGGGGGATGAACCAACTCCAGATAAGTTTTCTCCATGCAAATACGTAATATAACTAACAAAATTGCGTTACTTATCTTTGAATTACCAGCCTACCCATCCCCAATTTTGTTTGACCATCTGAAAATCTTTCCTTCCCATTTTGACGATCCACAATCATGTAAATACCATCATAAACCACCATTGTAGTTGCCAAGAGTACTATACCATGATAATCTTTTTTTCAACTTATTATTAGTCATTGTCACATAAAAATAATGGATGTAATTTTAAATTTGAAAAAAAATTGAAATTCCATGTGAATGAGTTCAAAATACAAAATCTGATTTTTCATAGTGTCTTACTATTGAATTTTTTTTAGTTATTGTTCTTTGATGTGTATATTGTACATACGATGCTGATGTTTGGAGATTTATTGTGAAAAAAATTAAATTTATCATTGAAGGACTTTGAAGCTTAAAACTCATAAACATGGTTTGTTTGAGTTTTTAATTTTTTTTAATCCGATTTTGCATGGGATTTGTTTACAAAGTTGATTGGAGGTTGTGGCTAAAGTTTAAGTCAGTTTGGTGGAGATTTTGTAGTTGATTTTAGAAATTTTGGTTGAAATATAGTTGAACTAGCGAAGAAGACAAATTTGTATTGTATACCCAAATGGTATACAAATATATTTCTTTAGTTTATAATTCTTTCTGACAATATATGTTACAATATACAATATAATTTAATAGCTTATTGTTATAATTTGGTCTTTTTTAAACTTTTCCAATGGGTCCTTTTTTAATTTTTCAACGGATTTCTCATGGTTTTTCAAAAATATTTCTTAATCCAATACATTAGTTTAAATATTAATTGGAGGTTGTGGCTGAAGTTTGAGTCAGTTTGGTAAAAAGAATTAGAAGATTTCTGAAATTTAGGTCGAAATTGAGTTGAGCTAACGACGAAGACGAGTTTGTACAGTATACCGAACTGGTATAAAAATATACTATTTTGATATACAATTTCATTCCAACGGTATAATGTAATAGCATACTGTTTTACTTTGGTCCCTTTTAAATGTTTTGAATTTTTTTATTAGTGTCACGACCCCAAATCCTAACAGACCGTGATGGCGCCTATCGTGGAACTAGGCTAGCCGACCATCACTTTACTACGCATTTATTCAATTATAACAGTTCACAATATAACAATAAACAGGCAACCATAGCATCAAATAATATAATTAAGTCTTAACCTCCCAATAAAAGTCTAACCAACCTCCCACGAACTGGAGTCAATAGTCATGAGCATCAAAGAATAAATAAATCTAACTCTGCTAAAACTATAATATATGTCTCTGAATCAAATGTTAATATTAAATAAGGAAGGAAAATGGAGAAGCTGTGGACGCTGGACAGCTACCTAGAAATCCCGTGAAAATGCTGCTATCAAACTGCGTCAGCTACTGCTGCGAACTAGTACCTGGATCTGTGCACAGAGGCACAGGGAGTCTTTATGAGTACGCCAACTCAGTAGTAATGAAAATAAATCACAGTCTGAGTAATATAAACACACAGAACATGTACACAATTCCACAAACCAGTAAAACACCAAGTCACCACGTGACATTCATCAAATAATGAGTTCGAAATCAGTTTTCAGAAAAACCTTCGAAACAAGTGCAATATCAGTATATCTCAGTAAAATTCTCAGTAAAACCAGTGTGAAAACGAAGTAAATCATAGTTTGAAAACTCAGTAAAATCTTTCATAAAACTGCCCCTCGGGCCAAAATCATTTATCGTAACCATTGCCCATCAGGCATCCTCACAATCACTCTGCCCATCAGGCATCCTCACAATCACTCTGCCCATCAGGCATCCTCACAATCACTCTGCCCATCAGGCATCCTCACAATCACTCTGCCCATCAGGCATCCTCACAATCACTCTGCCCATCAAGCAACCTCACAATCACTCTGCCCATCAGGTAACCTCACAATCACTCTGCCCATCAGGCAACCTCACAATCACACTGCCCATCAGGCAACCTCACAATCACTCTGTCCATCAGGCAACCTCACAATAACTCTTCATAAGCCCTGCGGGCATCACTCAATCGGTACCGGCGCTCACTAGGGTGTGTTACAGACTCCGGAGGGGCTCCTACAGCCCAAGCGCAATAATAAGCCACATCATGGCATAATTCACACACAATATAGGCCCGCAGCCTCACTCATATCATATCATCCTCACAATATAGGCCAACAACCTCACTCAGTCAGACACTCTCAATTTGTCCTTCAGGCCATAAATATACCGGGTTCTCGACCCAAAAACAATATTTCATTTTCAAGAAGTAGTATCAAAATACTCTGAATGTGTCAAAACAATTTCACAGAAAATACTGAGTGAAAAATCATAACATAGCAGTGAGGAAAATAGTAAAAACATCACCCTAGGGGTAAACAAATTGGCACTAGGCCCCAAACATGGCTTACAGCCCAAAACATATCATAATGT
>MDKH01105718.1:0-40628 GCA_005239495.1 Nicotiana undulata
GGACCTACTGTGACAAATTGGTTGGCGTAGGAAAAGACGAAAGGATCCGCATGAAGTTATTTATGAGGAGTTTGAAGGGAGATGCACTATCTCGGTATATCAGCCAAGAGCCCAAGAAGTGGTCCAACTGGGTAGGTATGGTAACAGACTTCATGGACAGGTTTAGATTCAACACAGAGAACGCACCAGATGTGTTCTACATCCAGAACTTGAAGAAGAAGCCCACAGAAACCTTTCGCGAGTATGTTACTCGTTCGAGGTCGGAAGATGCCAAAGTCAGACCTGCTTTAGAGGAAGAACAAATGAACAAATTCTTTGTTCGGGCTCAGGACCCGCAATACTATGAACGACTGATGATGGTTGAGGGTCAAAAGTTCTTCGACATTATCAAATTGGGAGAGCAGATTGAAGAAGGTATCAAGAATGGTATGGTTACTAACCTTGAAACTTTACAGGCCACTAATAAAGCTCTGCAGTCTGGTGGTGTGTCCAGAAAGAAGGATGTGGGAGCCGTGATGGTTCCACAACAAGCCAAATCCCCGCCTAAATACAGGTCTATCTCGCACCTCCATTCATATATCAACTCGCTCCAAATTACCAAGCACCCTCACCTTCATACCAAACTCCACCACCCACGTACCAAGCTCCACCACCCACATATCAACCCACTTCACCCTAATACTCCCAACCCGCTCCCGTCTACAACACCTATAAATCCCAGCCATCTCACTACCAGTCACCCCCTACCCGTCAAAACTTCCCTAGGCCTCTCCCTTACTTTGATCGTCGCCCTCCAAAACAATACACCGCCATAGCCGAGCCCGTTGACCAGCTGTATGAAAAGCTCAAAGTTGCTGGTTATGTCACACATATCCCTGCTGTCACCCCTGAGAACCTTTCTCAGTGGGTTAATCCGAACAAATCTTGTGCATACCATTCTGGCATGAAAGGACACACCATCGATGAATGTCGCTCATTGAAGGATAAGATACAGACCCTTAATGATAAAAAGATTATTGTGGCCAAGGAATCCGCTCCGAACATCCGTAACACTCCTTTACTAGACCATAAGGGCGTAGGTATCCATATGATTGAGATAGAAGATTATTGGGAACCCGAGGGGTCAATCAGGTTGATCGCAGAAGGCGATGACCCAAAGAAACCTGCAGTTACTCCCAACCCGATCATAGTCCGGATTGAACCATCTGAGAATGCTGAGGTGAATATGTCTATCCCACTTGAGTTTGAAGCACCACCGCCTGCAAAGGCGATGGCACCAGTGCCGATTGAGGTTGATTTCATGTCTCCGGCAAATGCACCCGCACCCTTCGAGGTTGTAGTCTTGCCGCCCAAAACCCGTGTGCCATTTGAAGTAAGGATAGTCGCACCAGTCCCGGTAGCGATACCAACCACGCCACCTTTTTATTCAAATGCTATACCTTGGGATTATACATCCGAGGCGAGAAAGAAAAGTAAAAACGGGTCTGAAGAAGCCATCGCAGCACAGGGTATGACAAGAACTGGTAGAGTCTATACCCCTGAGTATCTGGCTGGGTCAAGCAAGCAGGTTGCCAACTGGCCTCCCCTCATTGAGACAGGTTCAGATGATTTTTGGAGGAAAATACAGGCTAAAGAATATTCGGTCATCGACCAACTGAACAAGACACCAGCACATATATCCATTCTCTCTCTGCTACAGAACTCTGAGACACACATAAGCGCTTTGCTGAAAGTGTTGAGTGAAGCCTAGGTACCGAACAACATCACTAGCGGGGAAATGGCCGACATGGTAGGCCAAGTACTGGAAAGCCACAAAATCACTTTTCACGAAGACGAGTTGCCACCTGAGGGATTGGGACATGACAAGGCTCTGCACATCACCGTACAATGCGAAGATTATTTCATAACCAGGATTCTTGTCGACGGAGGGTCCAGTCTTAACATATGTTCGATGATAACACTCAAGAAGTTAGGTAAGGGACTACATGAGATAAAGGATGGAGCGATCAACGTGAAAGCCTTCGACGGTTCTCAAAGGTCTACCATGGGAGAGATCAGTCTATGCTTACAGATGGGACCAACTAGGTTCGAGGTAGACCTTTAGGTGATAGATACCCCGGCATATTACAATTTGTTGTTAGGACGACCATGGATCCATGCCGCTGGGGCTGTGGCCTCAACGCTGCATCAGGAAGTGAAGTTCGAGTGGAACCATTAGGAGGTAATCATTCACGGCGATGGTAGCAACCCTATCTATAGCCGTCAGACTATTCCTCTAATCAATGGAAGAAGGAAGTTGGGTGGAGGAACCTACCACCATATCGAGCGGGTCCATGTTGTCGACAAGGACCAATGGTGGGACAGCAAGATTGCAAGTATGATGAATTGGCGAGGGTATGAGCCTGGCAAGGGACTCGGCAAGAAACTTCAGGGGATCCCCAAACCCATCAAGCTCAAGAAACATGGTACCACTTTCGGTCTGGGGTATGAGTATACATAGGAAGAATTCAAAAACCGTTCGCCCCCATGGCGCGGTCACTATTACCCCTTGGAGCAGCCAATACCTCATTTGGAGCAGACTTTCCAGCAGGCTGATATCATCTATGGGTCCGACGAAGAAGAAGCACTGGATGCAATGAGGAACTTGTTTCTAGATGACAAGGACATGGACTGCTGTGTTGTTCTCAAAGAGGAGGGGGAGGAAGGCCCTTCCATACAGGCAGTAAGCAAGGGAACATATCTCAGGAACTGGTCTGCCCGGACGACCAAAGCCCGCCGAGCCTCGGGGTAGCAAGGCTAATAAACAAGCACTATTTACTGTTTATTAAATAAATTTCTTTCCTTTTCTGCATTTTCAATTCCTGCAATAAGATCTTCAATGTTCAAAACAATTATTCGTTTTATCAAAGCATTTCCAATTTTCTTTATGAATCTCATATTTATTTGCTATTGTTTTCTTCCATTACTTTATCAATACTGCATTACTATTACTTATCTTGATGAACCGATGACTGTGACGTGCAATGAGACAACGCAGCAAACGGACATTGATTCATAGGAAGATGATATACCCGACGAGATTGTCAAGGAAATTGAGAACTTTGAGAACCAGCCTAAGTCCAACCTGGACGAGACTGAAGTTATCAATCTAGGGAATTCAGAGAACGTCAAGGAAACACGCATCAGCATTCATTTGTCACCGTCAGAAAAGAAAAAGTATACAGACTTTCTAAGGGAATATGTGGACATATTTGCCTGGTCGTATGATGACATGACTGGTCTAAGTACGTCCATTGTGGCTCACAAACTGCCAACCAATCCAATGTGTCCACCGGTAAAGCAAAAGCTCAGAAATTTCAAACCCGACATGTGTTTGAAAATCAAAGAAGAAGTTACATAGCAGATCAACGCCAAAGTTCTCCGGGTGGTTGAGTACCCGACATGATTAGCTAACATTGTACCTTTTTCGAAGAAGGACGGGAAGGTCAGAGTCTATGTCGACTACCGGGATCTCAACTGGGCTAGTCTGAAAGATGACTTCCCTTTGCCAAATATACACATTCTGATTGACAATTGCGCCAAACATGAGTTACAGTCATTTGTAGATTGCTTCGCTAGTTATCATCAAATTTGGATGGATGAAGAAGATGCTGAAAAAATGGCGTTCATTACGCCATGGGGAGTATAATGTTACAAGATGATGCCATTCGGCCTGATGAATGCAGGAGCCACCTACATGAGGGCTATGACTACTATATTCCATGATATGATTCACAAAGAGATTGAGGTGTATGTGGACGACGTCATTATCAAATCAAAGAAAGCTGCTGATAACATGGAAGATTTGAGGAAGTTCTTCAACAGGTTAAGAAAATACAATATGAAACTGAACCCTGCAAAGTGTGCATTCGGAGTTCCTGCTGGGAAATTACTGGGGTTCATTGTAAGCCGCCGGGGAATAGAATTGCATCCATCCAAAGTCAAAGCCATTCAGGAATAGCCACCGCCAAAGAACAAGAAGGATATTATGAGTTTCTGGGGAGACTTAATTACATCAGCCGATTCATAGCACAATCTACAGTCATTTGTGAACCAATCTTCAAGATGCTAAAGAAGGATGCCGCAACCAAGTGGACCAAGGATTGTCAAAAGGCTTTTGACAGAATCAAGGAGTATTTGTCAACACCGCCAGTTTTGGTACCGCTTGAGCCAGGTAGACCTCTATTACTCTACCTTGCAGTGTTCGACGAAGCTTTCGGTTGTGTTCTTGGGCAACATGATGAAACGGGAAGGAAAAAGTAGGCCATCTACTACCTCAGCAAGAAGTTCACTCTGTATGAGGCCCGGTTTTCTTTATTAGAGCACACTTGCTGTGCTTTGACTTGGGTCGCCCAGAAGCTAAGACACTACTTCTGTGCCTACACAACATACCTCATATCCAGGATGGATCCACTAAAGTACATCTTTCAGAAGCCATGCCTATTGGCAAGCTAGCCAAATGGCAAATCCTATTGAGCGAGTTCGACATTATTTACATAACTCAAAAAGCTGTCAAAGGACAGGCACTAGCAGACCATCTTGCTGAGAATCTTGTGGACGGAGAATACGAACCCCTGAAAACGTATTTCCCCGATGAAGAGGTATCATTCGTAGGAGAAGACATTGTAGAATCCTACGACGGTTGGAGGATGTTCTTTGATGGAGCAGCAAACTTCAAAGGGGTTGGTATTAGGGCAGTCCTGATATCAGAAACCGGTCACAATTATCCGGTATCCGCAAAACTCAGATTTTCCTGCACCAACGATATGGCTGAATATGAGACCTGCATCTTAGGGCTCAACATGGCCATCGACATGAACGTCCAGGAGTTGTTAGTGATTGGTGACTCAGAATTACTGGTACACCAGGTACAAGGAGAATGGGCAACCAAGAATTCCAAGATATTTCCATATCTACATCATGTTCAGGAGTTGATAAAGAGGTTCACAGAGATAGAGTTCTGTCATGTCCCCAAGAATCCAGAACGAGTTCGTCGATGCTTTAGCTACTATATCATCTATGATCTAGCATCAAGACAAGAATTTCATTGATCCTATTCCAGTGAAAATCCACAATCAGCCAGCTTATTGTGCCCATGTTGAAGAAGAAGCAGACGGAAATACTTGGTTTCATGATATCAAAGAGTACTTGGAAAAAAGAGAATACCCAGAGCTTGCAAATACCACTCAGAAACACACACTTTGGAGATTGTCTAACAACTTCTTTCATAGCGAAGGAATCCTGTATAGGAGGACTCCCGATTTGGGGCTATTAAGGTGTGTTGACGCAAAGGAAGCATCAAAATTATCGGAGGAAATTCACGCTGGGACATGCGGCCCACATATGAACGGTTTTGTTTTGGCAAAGAAGATACTTCGACCGGCCCGTCCCAAAAGTGCACCTTTCAATCCGCCGTGGCGTACGCCCCGCTCCCATGAAAGTGGGGGAAATCACACATTTCTCGCAGAATGTAAATTGCGAAGCGGTCACATGCACACACAATAACTTATAAAACTCACTTTCCATAACAAATTCCTTTCAATTCAACAATTTCCATAAATCCTCAAAGGAAAATACTATACATAACGTGATCTCATAGTACGTATGGTGTCGCAATGAATCATATAAAGCATTACAAGGAAGCATATAAGGCATTACAAGGAAGCATATAAGGCATTACAAGGAAGCATATAAGACATGATGTGGGCCTAACTACCCGGACATAACAATGATAGTCGCTACGTACAGACTCTCGTCACTTGGTGCGTACGTAGCCCCCAAACAATTTACACATAGAATATACATCACCTATGGGGACAATTCCCTCTTACAAGGTTAGAAAGGAGACTCACCTCGTGTCGAATCTACCCCTCGGACCACAATTGCGCCCAAAACTCCGAACTCTACACCCGAGGACTCGCAACTAGCCAAAAGGTGTACAATTAAATCAATGCATGCACAATGTGGGAAATTATCTTAGTTATTCAATATAATAGCTATTCTTGAAAAAAATTCCCAAATTCCAACCCCGGTCCCGCATGTTCAAATTCCGAAAATTCTCGAAGGGATCACTCACCCATAGCCTAAGGATCATTAAGGTGTGATTTCTACTTGAATTCATGGCCTAAATCGGAATATCACAAAATCCTCAAGAGCCCTAAAATTACTATCTAGTTCCATGATTTTTGATAATTTAGTAGGGGATTTAACTAGGATTTGATGTTTGAAACTAGTAAAACCATGGAATTTACTTACCTCAATAACAGTGGTGGAGGGTTCCTTGAAGAGCTCTTTAAAGACTTGAGGAGGAAGATGAAAATGGAGGAAATAGGCCGAGTCCCGTATTTAATAAAACTGCCCAGGTATTCACTGTGATCGTGACAAAGGCCCTGCGATCGTGAAGGACAACTGGCCAGACCTCTGCAATCGCGGTAGAGGTCCTGCGATCGCGAAGAGTAACTGTGCCCGGCCCTGACTTGACACTATGTGATCGCGAGGATGGGGCTGCGATCGCGAAGGCATGCAGTCCAGCCTTCCGCGATCGCGAAGAGGAAGTTGCGATCGCAAAGAACAATCAGCAGCCCAGCCAAATTCCTTCTCCACGATCGCGACCCACCTACTGTGATCGCGAAGAAGGAAACCAGACAGCAAAAATCTGGTTTCTCCAACTTAGCTCCCGGGGGTCCAAAACTCACCTAAGCCCCTCGGGACCCCGTCATAAAGCACCGGCAAGTCTGTATTCATGATACGGACTCGCTCGAACTTCCGGAACGTGAAAAACAACAACGAAACTCAGAATTCAACCCCAAAACCAAATTGAATCAAGCTTAAGAACTTAAGATTCTAGAATTCATTTCAATGCGCCGAACCAGCCTATACTACTCGGAATGATTTCAAATTTTGCAGACAAGTCATAAATAACATAACGGAACTATTCCCGGTCTCGGAATTTCATTCGGACCTCGGTAACATAAAAACACGTTCCAAACCAAAATTTAATTTTTATGAAAATCCTCAAAACTTCATTAACTCTCAATTTCCCCATTTTGATCCGAAACCTATCAAATCAAGTATGTTTCTTCCAAAATTTCACAGATAACTTAAATAACACATATTGAACCTGTTCCGAGCTCCGGAACCATAATACGAGCCCGACAGCACAGGTTTCACATCGAGGTTCATTTTCATAAGCCTTCATTATTTTCAGAAAATAATTTTCTTTAAAAATTCATTTCTCGAACTTGGGTCCTCGGAATTCGATTCCGGGCATACGCCCAAGTCCAATATTTTCCTACAGACCTTCCGGGACTGCTAAATCACGGGCCCGGGTCCGTTTACCAAAAATGTTGAACAAAGTCAACTTTATTTAATTTATTATCATAAATTCAACTATTTATCAAGTTTCCACATAAAGGCTTCCCGGCTACGCGCCCGGGCTTCGCACGCACATCGAGGTTATATTAACGGAGGCTTTTGGGGCCTCGTAACACAGTCATAATTAAATTTACATAAGATGACCTTTTGGGTCATCACACAAACGCTACCCCAATGATATATCAGGATCAAACGAGCGAGTCAAATAAAGCCAGCGGGAATGCGAACTGACCTTTCCCCCTTTACAGAACTCACGATTTCTTTTTGGATGCAAGCACGAAGATGGTGAAAGCCCAGAACATATTATTATCCCCCGCATGACGTATATCTCTCAAAGACACGCTCTCAAACTCGTCGCACAGGCCGACGCTTATTATCATCGCAAAACAATGCTCCATTCGGAACAATCGTATCGTCGTAGTTTATCATCAGCTAAGAACCCTTACTGTCATGTTATTTCCTGCATTGCATAAGGCTATAATTACAATGATTTTGCAAGTATAACCTAATTGTACATTTTATGCTATTTTAATTCAATAATTAGTTATTTTATATTTTAAATACTAGTTAATTACATTAATTTCATTTTATCTAATTATTAGCTATTTTTATTAATTATTTATCTATTTTTAATGGGTATTTAACAAATAACCAATTTTTATTTAAAATCCAGCCTAAATTATACCTAGCCCAAACCCATCAAATACCCAACTCAGACCCATTAAAAATACCCAACCCAGATCCTAAACCAACCTGACCCATCCCAATTCAATCTAAGTCGTTGATCAGATTAGATCAACGGCCTAGGTTATATTTTCCTAAAATATCTCTAACCTCCCCCCCCCCCCTTTCCGTCTCATTTTCTTTCGAGACCATTCATATCTCATCTCTCTTTGTCTCTACAACTCTCTAGAAGTCTCTTGACTTCCCCTCTCCGATGGGTTCTAGTCATCTTCTCCGGTGGATTCTCACCGGAACTCTGATTCCCTATCATCTCCTGGCCACCTACTTGCCTCTCACCTACTCAGTGACATCCTGAGCTCTTCAAACGAACCTGGAGCGGTTCACTCACCCCCTTTTGGGTCTCTTGCCATTTTTTGGCCACCCCTCAGCCGTTTGAGTATGTTTGCAGTCTCTCCGGCCTAAATCGAGGCCATTAACGAGGTTTGCCCTATTCTCTGGGTTCAATGAAACCCTAGCCTTCTGTATTTTGGGGTTTTTCTTTAATATCCGTTTTATATCTACAATGCTATGAAGTTTCTTCATGTTTTTCTCCAGAAAATTTCGTTTTAACAATTTCGAAAACTGGATTTTCTATACCATGTTCTCAAAACAATATTCCCTTTTTATTTTAGTCATCTATGCTATGTTTAAGCAATTATCTCATGATTTCGTGTTATCTGAATTGTTATTAATGAAACCCTAGTGTTCTGGGTTGGTCTTTACTATTCGACTATGTGCATTCATGTGTTCTCTATAACTCTTTGATTCATTGTTATGACCTCTTCCTGTTAATTTCTATGAGTATATCTTTCTGTTGACATGTGACTGCTGTCTAAACATCTAATAGGTCCAGCCTTTACCTTGCTAGTTTCTACCTATTGATGTTACACTGACTTTTGTGTAAAAATCCCCGGGCTTGTGATGTTTTACTTAAATACATGATCTTGTGTATTCCCTCTGTAATTCTGTACTAATTTTGAATTCTTTCCATATTCATGTGATTGCTTTCCTTAAGTATCTTGGATTCCCTATGATTGCAATTGAATAAGAGATCCCCTCAACTGATTTTCAAATTGATACCCAAGTTTTACTTTATAAATACACGGTTAGTTCAACTTTCCTTAATTACGCACTATGTATTTGGCTTTATTTGTGCACTATGTGATTTCCTTGTCCTAATTTGAGAGAATCAGTCCTATTGGACTGATTTCTTTGCCCTATTTCACCTTGACTATACCGTTTGAACCAGACTCCTTAAGTCAAGGAGTCTAGTTATCTTGATTGATATTGATTGATTGTTATTTCCATAATTTTTCCATGCACTATTTGTTTTCACAACTATACAAAGACCATGTCTTCTTTCTTTTAACACACATACACTCTTGATTGACACTTACACTGATAACACACACTGATTTGAGAGCACTGACCACTAAGTATATTTCTCTAAACTTTACGTATTTTCATACACATCTCTATTGCTCTTGTGCTTCTACTGCCCTGCTGCTGCTCTCTCATTCTGCATATTACTACCCTACTCTTGCTCTCTTATTCTGCATACTATTGTTGCTGCTCTATATCTCTTTGCATTCTGCTATTCTCTATCACTCGACTGGTATGTTTGTGATTTAGTTTATAGCATCTATACACAATATCCTCCAGTTCTTGCTTAGTTATTTATTGTTCCGTATGTGTTTTATCTTATGGTTCTATTGCCTACCCTATAATTAACTTGACTATGTGATGTCTTTTCCCTTTGCTATTCTGCTTTCCCATGTGATTCTCTATAGCTATTCAAGTCCTTGGTAATCAGTATGCCCCTACTACTTTTCCTTTTCTCTTAGTCTAATATGTCTCATGCTTCTTCTATGATTCTGTAGGAGACTTATACAACTGGTATGCTTGTTTGTTTATGGGTTAATGTTTCTCACCTTAACCTGACCCTTGATACATACTTTCATCCATGTGTAACTTCCCATGTTATGAATCTGCCCCCTTCCTATGCTACTTGAATGCTATATGGTCATAAACCTAATATGTGACTTTATTGATCTAGGATGTTTGTGGCAACTTTGTGGCAACTATGTGACAACTATGTGACAACCATGTGATAACTATGAGAATCTGTAACTTTACTCTACTGCTCACATCTAAATTACTTGTCCCTAACTCCCTTACCCCTGTTTGTGGTTGCTCTTTCATGGATTCTTTTACCTGTTGGCTATTGTTGTATTGCTTCTCTCTTTAGTGAACTGTTTTACCAAAGTCCTTAATCACTTTCTGAAATCATCTTTTCAAAACTGTTATCTCAAACTACTCTTTTCAAACTCAAACTCTCTTTTAAAATCCAAGCACTTCCCACTACTCTTAGATTCTAGGTTCTGGCCCCTTCGTGTGAGCATTGCCTTGGGGACCTTGAGTACACATTGAACTTTGACACACAAGGCATGCACTCTACACTGCACTCACTCATCCTTGGCTAGGGTACCTAGGTGTGAAGCATTTGTCCAGGATCTTCTGAGGTCCTTAGAGACTATGACACACTTGGGTTGAACGGCCATGGCGCATGGCAAGTGGATCTGGTATTTGGGCCTACTGTTAGGATCTCTATAGTATAGCTTCTTGATTTTCTTATTTAGTTGTGTAATTCATGCTATACTGGTCTGTAATAATCATTTGTAAAACAGTTCCGGGGTTGGATAGTGAAAAGGGGTGGGATTATGCATGCTTAGTGTAGTTTTGGGTAGAAAAAATGCTTTAGGATTTATTTTACCTCTGTGTGCAATAGATATCCTGCCTAGTACATGTTCGCATCACGTTTATGTATGCATCTCATCATATCCATGTTCACTTAGGGATCCATGATAGATATTAACCACTTCTTCATTAGAAATGTTGTTCAAATAATTATAAGTAACAGTTTTAAAATACTCTCTCTGCATGCATAACTTACATATAGATATCATGTTCTTAGGTGCATTATCATTATTTGCATTAGAAACCATGTATCTTAGGATCTACTTTCAACATGTCTATATTTAAAGTTTGTGCTAAGTACTCAATTGAACGCCTAGAGAGCATGTGTTAGGTTCACTAATTAAATAAAAAAATCAAATTCCGGTATCGTTGTGTAGTTAATAATCTTGGTGAAAATCTGTTTCAACAGTTCAAAAAATGTTTTCTGCGCTCTTTTCCAAAGTTTAAAACTGGTTGCATCTTCACCATGCTATCTTTGCATTCTTAGATATCATGCATATAGGACTTGCACCATCTCATTACCTGTTTATTAAAACCAAGTTTAAAGACATGTATTCCACTGATTTTATAAAATAGTAATCAACATATATTAAGACGCCTAGGACAACCTTAGGCCCAACGTTTGCTAAAAAATCAGAAACCATTTTTGTACACTGCCTATAAACTGCATCAGTTTTAAAAATCAGTCATGCATTCCTTTCTGAAACTCATTAAATCCTGCTATTTACTACTGTTGTTTTCACACCTAGAATTCCTGCTTAGGTTCTGAATCTGAGACCTTTATTGTGTTTGAGATGTGCTATTTACATGCCTTACTTGTGGAGGGGTATTTGGACCATATGTTTGTTATGTGTATCCCATATGTGTAAGTCCTAACTGTTCTTCTTACTTGTCGCTTAAAGTTTATCCTTTAAAACTTAAGGGCCAGCCCAGTACTCACCTTGTAGGAATAGTAGTCCTAAATATTCTCCAGGACTGATAGGATGGGACGGGTAATAGCACGTAATATGCTTCATAACCAACACGCGCGTTTAAATACCTTAGCGGGGTGGGAAAGGTAGAATATGGATATGATGACCGGTGCGCTAATACCACGTGTAGCTTTATCTATCGGGTATTGCACTGACGTGATCCATATTGCTTTAAAACCTAGGACATTTTAATTCAAATGATTTTACTTTGTTATTATTTAAATTTCTTTTTGTAATTTCAGTGTTTACTTGAAATCCCCTCTTACGTGAACCTTGCTTGTCATTTGTTTATTGTCCAAAATCCACGAAACAATTTGGCCGGGACCCACAGTTGTGGATCTCGGGGGGTGCCTAATAACTTTCCCTCGTGATAATTTCAAGACCTTACCAAATCTCTGGTAATGCAAACTAGTTTATTAGTTAACTACTCAAGTTTCCCTAACGCACCGCAAAAATCGTTAGGTGGCGACTCTTCCTTAAACCTCTTCATTTTAAGGAGTTGTCCAGAATGTCCTGCACTCGATCTCTCCGCGAGCGGGGGAGGAAAAAGGGGGCGCGACTATGGCAATTGGGGAATCTGATGAGGAATCACATGAATAACTAGAGGTAAGTAATCCCGTCTCAAAAACAAGATAAAGTACCTATCTAAAAAAAACTCTCTGAGTTGCTACTTGATTTTATGGATGATTCCGAAGAGACAAACAAAGAGAAAGAACAACTCTCTAAAGAGTGTGTAATGTTGAAAGCAAAATGCATGAACCTGGAAATCAGAGTAAGTGAATCTGAAAAAGGGAAACACTGCCTCGAAGAACCAGGTTCATCCACTTGAAACTAAAATCCTAGAGCTAAAATCTGAAAATCTAAAGTTAAAGCAAGGAACTAGTAAAAGGAATGTTGATCATTCTCATATCATGTTAGAAGAAACAGTGGGAAAACTAAAAGATAAGATGTACACCAAGGATGAACAAATAAGAGCACTAAAAGAAGAACTTGGTAAATTCAAACATGAATTAGATCGAACTTGCAAATGGAATATATCCTCTGATGCCTTGACATGGCTTCAAGAAAATCATAGTAGCAATAGAAGAAGACTTGGCTTTGGGAGTCAAATGCCCAAATGGGATCCCAATAGAAAGTATCTCACTCTTCTTGAGAATAAAATATACCCACTGTGGTAAGACTGGCCACTACAAAATTGAATGTACTGCTAAAGAGCAGGCCAGTCGAAGAAATGAAAGTTTTGTACGAAAGAAAAACTGGCTACCAAATTGGGCCAGAAAAAGCTTGATTCATCCTTTCTATCATAGAAAAGGACCCAAACTGGTTTGGGTCCCTAAGAATAACCCCTGATTTCTTGTTGTAGGTTCAAGTAAGAGGAAGCAGCCAAATTTGGTACCTAGACAGCGACTGCTCAAAACATATGACTGGAAACAAGGAACAATTCCTTTCACTTGAAAACCTCAAAGGAGGAAATGTCTCCTTTGGAAATGGAAAGAAAGGTGAAATTATTGGGGTTGGTAAGGTAGGTAAGGATGACACGCATTCCATTGAGAATGTTTACTTGATAGATGTCTTGAAATATAGCATGATCAGTGTGTCACAATTGTGTGACAAAGGTAACCTGGTTGCTTTCACTTCCACAAAATATTTTGTGATTAACTTGCTTACCGACAAGATTGTTTTGAAAGGAAAAAGAATGAATAACATCTATGTCATATACTTGTCCACACTATCAGAAAATGAACTCACTTGCTTAAGTGTGTTGGACAGTGATCCCATCCTTTGGCACAAAAGACTTGGTCACGCTAGTCTAAATCAGCTTAACAAATTAGTCTCCAAGGACTTAGTGGTAGGGCTTCCTAACATTAAGTTAAAGGAAGACAAAGTTTGTGAGGCATGTGCAAGGGGGAAGCAGGTAAGATCCTCATTCAAAAGCAAGAAAATGGTCAACACCACCAGGACATTGGAACTAGTTCATATGGACCTATGTGGTCCTATGAGAACTCTGAGCAGAGGGTGTAAGAAATATGTAATGGCGCTAGTTGATGACTACTCAAGGTTCACTTGGACCTTATTTCTGACATCTAAAGATGAAGCATTTGATATGTTTACTTCATTTGTTAGAAAAATGCAAAAACAGTTAGGAAATCAACTAGCATCAATAAGATCTGATCATGGTACTGAATTTGAGAATGCAATGTTCACTGAATTCTGTGATGAACATGGCATAAATCACAACTTTTCTGCCCTTAGAACCCCACAACAAAATGGGGTTGTTGAAACAAAGAACAGAACTCTTGAAGATATGGCTAGAATCATGCTTCTTTCTAGCAAACTACCCCACAGCTTCTAGGCAGAAGCAATAAACATTGCATGCTACATAATAAATAGATGTATGACCAATCACTGGTAGAGAAAACTCCTTATGAATTACTTAAAGGGAGCAAGCCCAACATATCCCACCTTAGGGAGTTTGGATGCAAGTGCTTTATGCACAACAATGGCAAAGATTCCCTAGGTAAATTTGATCTTAGAAGTGATGGGGGAGTATTCTTGCGATATTCATCACATATCAAAGCTTATAAAGTATATAACAAAAGAACTATGTGTGTAGAAGAGAGTGTGCATGTCATTTTTGATAAAACTAACACTCTTTCTAAGAGATAGGAACCAGAAGATGAGGAGCTCGGACTGGTCAGAAGCAGTGAACAAACTGAAGCAAATATGGAAGATGGAACAGGTGATGGACTAGGTCCAACTACCCCAAGCAACTTGATAGGGGGACTCAACAGCAAATCTCTCTGGATCTTGGCCCGGATCCTGTTCCACAACAACAAGACACCATGGGATCATCTAGAAGTGAACAATTTGTGCTCAAAACACATAGATATCAAAGCTCTCACCCCCTTGAGAACATCATAACAGATTTGACATCCGGAATCAAAACAAGATCCTCCTTGAAAAATCTATGTGCGTTTGATGCCTTTCTATCCTTGGTCGAACCAAAGAACATTGTTGAAGCCTTACATGATGCTGACTGGGTAAATGCCGTGCAAGAAGAGCTAAATTAATTTGAAAGAAGTCCAGTATGGCACTTGGTACCCGGAACACAAGACATATCAGTGATTGGCACAAAGTGGGTCTTCAGGAAAAAAACTTGATGAAGATGGAATTGTTCAAGAAACAAGGCCAGACTGATTGTCCAAGGATATAGTCAAGAGGAGGGAATTGACTATGATGAGACCTTTCCTCATGTGGCAAGACTGGAGGCAATCAGACTTCTTATAACATTTGTTGCTCATATGGAATTCACTCTCCACCAGATGGATGTAAAGAGTGTTTTCCTCAATGGCTATCTAAAGGAAGAAGTATTTGTCAAACAGCCTCCGGGATTTGAAAGCAAGGAGACACCTAACCATGTGTATAAACTTGACAAGGCCTTGTATGGACTCAAACAAGCACCAAGATCATGGTATGAACGGCTATCTAAATTCCTGCTAGAACATGACTACAAACGGGGTAAAATTGATAGCACCTTGTTCTTAAAGGAAAAAGGTAAGCATCTCCTGGTTGTGCAAATATATGTGGATGATATCATATTTGGAGTAACCTCTGAAACATTGAGTAAGGAATTTGTCAAGCTTATGGGGAGTAAGTTTGAGATTAGTATGATGGGTGAGCTAAACTTCTTTTTAGCTTGCAAATTAAGCAAAACTCAAATGGGACAATGATATCAACAAAAATATGTGAAAGAATTACTCAAAAGATTTAAAATGGAGGACTCCAAGGAAATAGACACTCCCATAGCCACAACTACAAAATTAGATGTGGATGAACCTGGTTCATCCGTTGATCAAAAGCTATACAGAGGGATGATTGAGTCTTTATTATATCTCACTGCCAGCAGACCTGATATTGTGTTTAGTGTAGGGTTGTGTGCAAGATTTCAGGCAAATCCAAAGGAGTCCCATCTAACGGCAGTAAAGAGAATTCTGAGATATGTGAAAGGCACCACTAATCTATGCCTTTGGTATCCTAAAGGTAGTAATTTTTACCTTGTAGGATATGCTGATGCTGATTATGCAGGTTTCCTGGTTGACAGGAAAAGTACTTCAGGCATGGCTCAGTTTTTGGGCTCTTGTCTTGTGTCTTGGGCCACCAAGAAACAAAACTCAGTAGCCTTGTCTACTGCTGAGGCTGAATATGTAGCTCCAGCCTCATGCTGTGCTCAGTTGCTATGGATCGAGCAATAACTCATGGATTTGGTATAGTGGTTGGATGCATTCCTATTTTCTGTGACAACACTAGTGCAATTAGTATGACCAAGAACCCGGTTCATCATAAGAGAACCAAGAACATAGATGTCATACACTATTTCCTAACAAATAACTATAAAAAAGGAATGATCTCAATCGAATTTTGTGCTACTGACAAACAAATTGCAGATATATTTACTAAAGCACTGAGTAGGGACAATTTTGAGAGAAACAGGCTAGAATTAGGGATGATTAAGATCACCTAATTTAAAAACAAAAAAATGAAAAAACAATTGGCTAGAAACACTATAATAGGTAACTAACCAGACTAATCATTGTTCAGTATCATGACTTTAATGCCATACTCTCTTGCCATGTATTAATATTATTCCCTGGTTACTAATGATATTTTTCTATCTTTGTAAATTGAGGCAAATTAAAGACTCTAACACGATGAACCTGGTTCATCGTTGCTGGTTCATCTGACTGACAAGGTACGTGCTCATCACTATGCACTTATTGAAATAATTATAGTCATACATGAGCAGGACTCTATCTATATTTGGTTCATTTCAAATTATCATACTTATCCAAATTGAACCCGTTCCAAAAAGTCAAATCAAATCTTTATTAAGCCTAGATTTAGGGAGTCATAACCGTCTAATCTACTGATACTCCTGCCGCGATTAGACTTCCACTTGACCAAGAATTACGCCCGTTGTATATTTAATATCCACATCTTTAAAAAGCCATCATTACCTCTCCTCTTCAAAATCATAACCGTTGAACCAAGTTCATCATTCCTCTCAACCAAACTGATCAACATTATTCTCTCTCCAAATCGCACAAAAATGTCTTCCACACCACCCCCTGCTTCATCTTCATCAACCACCCCTAATTACGGTGTTGGTCTTGAAGACACTGGCTCTAATTCTCCTTCGATACATAGCTCACAATCTCCAACCAAGTCTTCAACCCCTCAAAACACTCAAGTTCCAGACCCCATTCATGAACCCATTGCTTCACCCCAAACAGTTCCAGTCGTTACACCAAGCCACACTCCAGCCCCCAGAAAACGTAGAGTGAATATGTTACCCAAAAAAACTGTTGCATCTGGTCCTCTTTCCAGGAAATTGAATGAAAAACTTCAAGCCATTCAGGACCATGATTCTGAAAATTCAAGCGAGTCCTTCAAATCTGCAAATGAGGAAGAAGTAACTAGTTCATCTGGTTATGAGAAGGCAAATCCTGAAGTTAGGGCTGAACCTGAAATAGCTGAAAACAGGTTTGTTTTGATTGGTTCTGTAGTGGATGTAGAAGTACCATATAGGAGAAGGAAAAAGAACGAATTGAGAGAGAGGGAGAAGGGAGTTCTGAAAGGGGAATTGGGAAGGAAGGTGACACTCTGGCAATTTGTGGCCCCGCTCCTGTTGTTATTGAGGAAGGAGTCAAGGACTTAGGGGGAAGCAATTCTAGGGAGGCAGCAGCAGGACTGGAAGGTCTACAACATGCAGTAGATGAACCTGGTTCATCTATTGAAAAGACTCTGGCAGACTTGATGAGAAAATTAGGGGAAACCTTCAAACCTAAGAAAAAGAGAACCCCCAAATCCAAGAAAGCTGATACACCAGTCCCATCCAAGTAAAGAAAGGCCTCTTCAACTGCTGATGCTCCTGCCCCTAAGAGTCGTGCTACTAGAAGCACTATTAAGCAAAGTGAAGAAGAAATGGAGAAAGCTCTGAGAGAGAGAAAGAAGAAGAAAGCTACCAAGGGTAAGGCAAAAGTTGGGGAGCCTATTGAGGCAATTTAGGTCGATGATGATGAGATGGACCTGGTCCATCAGGAGGAACATCCAGCACAAGTTGAGGTTGAGACACCAACGCCCAAGAAATACAAGGCTTCTTCCAAGAAGTTAGCGTCTCTGTCTGCCACACCCTTAATAGTTGCAAAGAGGACCAGGTCTGAGTCAAAGAAAGTAAAGATTGTTGATGATACTGAATAGCGTGGAGAGGAAGTGGAAGTGTCTGGTGAGGAGATTGACAAACTCACAATGTTTGGGAAGTGTACCATTTTGAAAGGGAAGCTGTTTAGAGACCTTGAGGAGTCAGGGATTATTTTCTTGCTAGATACCTTAGATATGCAAGGGTGGAAGGACATGGTTCTTCACCTTGAGGGCAGGCTGGCTAGGAATGAGCTGGTAGAGTTTATGGCCAACTCAACAGTCAAAGATGGCATGGTATCTACAAAAGTTCAAGGAGTTCAGATTTCGTTTGATGCAAAGGAATTGGGGGAAATACTGAATATCCCTTATGAGGGGTATGATGACTACACGAGGCAAAGATGGCCTAGTTTGGATGGTTTGCCTTCAGCCCTTCAAATCACAAGGTCTTTCTGTGAGAATGAGCAAGAACTGGAGCCCAGGGCAGTGTTTAAGAGTGAGATGAGGGCTCAGCACAAACTTTTTTTTTGAGTTTGTGATCAAAGTTCTACTACCAAGGCAAGAGCGAATGCACATTGCCAGCTACCTGGATCTCACCCTAATGGAGTGCCTGTACAGGGGTAAATAGATAAATTGGCCTTCCTTCATCATCCAGCTCTTGGACAGGGTTATCAATGGAGCCAAGGCACATGCTATACCTTATGAGTTTATCCTAACTGTCGTGCTTGCTCACTATAAGGTACCACTGAAGAAGGCTGAAATGGAAACTACTAAGGACTACTTTGGGAAGAATATTCTACTGACCTGTGACTACATTGTGAATATTCCTGAGGATGAACCTGGTTCATCCAGGAAACTGCGTGTTAATAGCAAGGTCAGGACGCCTGTGCAGGAAGGTGAGGTCAAGGATACAGAGATCGTTGAAAACTCGCCTTATAGAGGTTGAAGCTGAGCGGGATGCTCTCAAAGATGATTTAGCTAAGGAAAAGGAGAAGAATGAGGGTGTGTTGCAACAAATGCTCTCCCTTCTTCAAGACAAGAACACAACCTCTACCCCTTCCCAGCCTTAGGTGTCCAGTGCCTCCAAAAAAACCCCTCTATGACCCAATTTGGGATTGTTTAATTTTGTTCTGCTTTTTTTTTTTTTTTCTCATGGTTGTGGTCGTCTTTATTTCTTTTTGTGTATGGTGCCTGATCAATATCCAATCAATGAATTTTGCTATTTTTTTATTGACGTTTTATCATTTTCTTAAATAGCTTACATTTTTTGGTTTCTTTTGATGATTAATTCATGCTTTGCACCTGCAGTTGCCTAAATGGTCATGAGTAATTGTTAATATTCTGGTAAGTTTATCATTTTGCAACTTTTCGATGACGCCAAAAGGGAGAAGATAGTGCTTTTCAACAAAGATTATTGTGATGTTTATAACCTAAATAAACCTGGTCTCTCCATGATAAGTGCTTAATACTATAAAAAGTGTCTATGTTGGATTGAAGTATTTACAGGGTTAAGCATAGAGTTTGTCGTCATCAAAAAGGGGGAATTTGTTGAATCAAGTCACTGCATGGTTTTGAAGAATGACACATGACAACACGGTTGAACTAGGTCCATCAGGGCAAACACAGTCAAACACACCAGTTTGCACGAGAAGAGTCCATGCGCAGGATATAAACATCATCTCTGAACTAAGAGGTTATCTCCTAAGCGAAAAGGTTGCAAATTGATAAGGAGATGGAATTCGAATTCATGTAGGACAGAATCAAGATCAAGGAAGTTGAGATAAACACAAACTCTTCCACCAAGGAAGAGTTGCATCAGAACTGAAAAACAATATCTCAACTACTGATTCTATAAATTATTGAAGCATTCCTACTGAAGATTTTGCACACAACAGAAATGAAACAAGAATTGAAGGCAAAATTACCAAAGCAATTTTGCAAGCAATTCGTGTGAAGAATCCTTGTGCGATTCAAAAGCTACTTGAACCAGCTCGAAGAACCAGTTCCATCTGTTGTCTTTTGAGTCTAGTTGTTTGTAGTAGGTGATTATATATTGTATCTTTTAGCTTTATCGAGAAGAAATTGTAATAGGTACACAGTATTTAAGTTAGAGTTAACTTGATGTTTGTCGCAATTAGCTAGAGGCTAGTTTGCTACAAAGGGATTAGAGTTAGTCCTTAGGTTTACAAAAGAGTTTATTTTGTAAATGCTGTTTGGCTCATTGACATAGTGAAGAGTTTGGGAAAATCCTACTGGGAAGTAGGTCGTGGTTTTTTCACCTTTTGAGCCAGGTGTTTTCCACGTAAAATTGTTGTGTTCTTTTATTTCTGCAATTACTTTTCCACAAACTGTAGAAGTTGGAACACCAAGAAGAACCAGGTTCTTCTATAGAGACTGCATTCAAAAATTGGACACCACACAAATCACCCCCTCTCTTGTGTGGTATTGACGTATAAAATATCAATCACCAAACAAGCAGAATGCTCCAGCTAGTAAAAACCAGTCTACTGCGTCATAGAATGTTTGTGTATCAAACGCCTTTGATGTATTGTTGAAAGAATCTGAGTTGGGTGATGCTAAGAAGAATGTGCAACAGGCAGATCATGATTTAGACTCAACATCTAGGCTTTCTAAGCCTCCAGGCAGTGGCAAACACCACCAATCCATGAAGAATGCAGATGATGGATCACAAGTCTCAAAGAACCTTGCTTTTGTTCATGTCGACGAGCAAAAGGCTGGGGCAGTAGCTAATGCAGCCTCACCAAATTTACACATATCTAATCCAGATCTTGACAAAATGGTAAAGGATGCTCAGGAAGTGATGTTCATAAACACAACTCCAAAGGTCAAGGCGCCACTGGCTACTTTGAACACATGTGGTCGATTAATTGATGCGCAAAAGGCCGAGGCAGTCCAATTGTCTACTACAACCACGATGTCCAGTACTCCAAAGCTACATATCTCTAGTCCGGAAGTAGCAACAATCATTAAAGAGACTCACATGGATATGAAGATGAATGCAAAGCCTTTGATCAGGCAACCATTGGTCGCTTTAAACACATCGGTGCAAGATATCCCTTTTCAATCGCTAGAATAATTTGGTGAAAATGGTGGTGAATCTGGGCAGATGATGATTTCCACAGGAAATAATAATGAGGTTATTAAAGCAAATGTGAGGGCGATGACAATTAAATCCAAGCTATGGGCTGACCAACGGGAGTACGATGATGAATAAGATTGGGGTGTTGAGTTTGCTGGATACTCATCTGAAGAAGCAGATCATGAGGTTGATCAAGAGAGTGCAGGTGAAGAACTTGATTAACTAACATTGCCTAAACCATATGGTATACCAAAAACGAGCCACAAACGCAAGTTAAATCTCAATGCACCAACTTTCATTCCCAGGAACTCTCCAGTTACTCGTCAAAATGCAGCAGCTGGAAACATAGTTCAAAATTCAGCAACACATAATAACCAGAATGCTCCAGCAGTAGTGTCAAACACTGGACAACAGCAAATAAATCTAAACAATTCAGGTGGTATTTCTTCGGTTGGTCGAACAACAACAACAACAATAATAGCAAGTTTTGGGCAGCAACAAATTATTCCAGGTATTTCACTAAAGGATAGAAAGCTATTGGATGCAATGGTAAGCTCAAAACCTGTTAACTCTTTAAATTCAACTCAGGTTTCTAGCAGACATACAACAAAATCAAAATAAGGCAATGTTAGTTAATAAAAAACATGGAGCACTGGTGGCCCAAGATCATGGAGCACTGGTGGCCCAAGATCTGTTTCAAGACATGGAAAATCCGGGGTACTTGGGGAGATATTTTTATGAAGAAGGTAAGGAAGAGGCAATGCTACAACAGTGCCAGACAGAGGCAGAAAGGAAAGATGATTTATCACTAAGGCATATCAGACAAAGCTAGAAGACACATACAAGGAAAAAGAGTTGGGACAACAAGGTGAGTGAAGATGCAAATATAAGGCGACTACCGATGAGAGTTGCCAAACAAAATCAGGTTGTCCCAACTACGTCAACAAAGTCCACTCGTTCAAAGAAGAAAGCATGAAATTTGAAGACATTTTGAATAGGGTAGAGGATGAATACAAGCGTGTACAAGTTTAAGACTTCGCAAAATTAGAAGAGAGGACATCACTGTTATTTCTACATATTCTTATTCTACCATCACATTAGCATAGTTTTATGTAATATCATCACAGAGTATGTTATAAACTCTGTGATGATCATAGAATACCTAGTTCTAGCTAGCTCTTAAAAAAAACAAAGTTGGATACTGCTTACAAATGCCATAATCCCTTGAGCCAAACTTATCATTTCATACTATTGTACTAGTACCATAATGAATAGGTGTTCCTTTGTTTGGAAAAGTATTTGCAAAGGTTGGGAAATATGCTCAAAGGTTATAATATGGTCCCCACACCTTCATTCCAATGTTAACATATGGGAAACAAATTGGATCCCTAATTTTGGTAACCTAAGAAAATGTGTGATAGGCCTCCCTCCACTAGGGATACTATGACTAAAATTAGAGATATATTCCATGGTTGCAATTGGAGATTGCATGTCCTATCCTTTCCTTTTCCTCCGGGAGTATTGGCTAATATCACAAAGACCAAAATTCGTCAAAAGGGACACTCCAATGATTTACCTTTTTGGTCTCTCAACAAAAATGGTTTGTTCACTACTAATTCTTGTTATACACTTCTAGAAACACCAAAAACCATTGACTTGAATTTGACTGGATTTGGAATCTAGACTGCCTCAATAAAATAAAATTATTTTTATGGCAGTGTCTTCATGATCGAATCCCCTACATGAAATACCTTTCACTGTCACGGCCTGAAATCCCACCTACAGGTCGTGATGGCGTCTAACGTTGCACCCGCTAGACAAGCCAACGTAATGAATAAACAAACCCATTAACAGCTAAAATGAACAAGATAATTACGACAACTGTGACTAACAATATGAAAGTTAACTGATTTCAAATTATATAACAAGCTTCGATAACAGATTCCGTAAATATAACCCAGAACTGGTGTCACATACTCATGAACTGTCTATGAGATTACTAAATACAATGGTCTGAAAATAAGTACATATGACTGTCTTTGAAACTATAGAGTAAGACAGAAATGAAAGAGAATGGTAGAAGGTGACGCCAAGGCCCACGAACGTTTGCGGGTCTACCTAGAAGTCTCCTGAATAGACTGAAGGAATGCTCCCTTCGTCAGTGTCCACTGGGTTCGGCTGCGTAGTTGGCACAACATAAAGAAGTGCAGGTGTAGCATCAGTACAACCGACCCCAAGTACTGAGTAAGTGCCGAGCCTAACCTTGGCGAAGTAGTGACAAGGCTAGGGCCGACAACAATATACATACCTGTGCAATTCTATATAATAACAGGAAATTATCGACGAAAATAAATAAGTAAAAGCAGATACGGGGAGAACATGCTGGGGATAAAAGGGACAACAAATACTAGCATAGTAGAACAGGGTAACCATTGAAATGTAAAAGTAAAAACAGGAATTTAACGTCTCAGCACAGATAATGAACAACAAAAGGCACGGCATGTCCCCTCGTGCATAATCTCACAATCACTCCGCACGGAATGTCCCCTCGTGCAATAAATAATACACAATCGGCACGGAATGTCCCCTCGTACAATAAATAATAAACAATCGGCACAGCATGTCCCCTCGTGCAATAAATAATACACAATCGGCACGGAATGTCCCCTCGTACAATAAATAATAAACAATCGGCACAGCATGTCCCCTCGTGCAATAAATAATATACAATCGGCACGGCATATCCCCTCGTGCGAAAATAATAAACACTCGGCACGGCATGTCCCCTCGTGCAATAAATAATAAACAATCGGCACGGCATGTCCCCTCGTGCGATAAATAATAAACATTCGGCACGGCATGTCCCCTCGTGAAATAACTAATAAACAATCGGCACGGCATGTCCCCTCGTGCGATAAATCATATATAACAACAATATAATGCGAAAACTAACAATAAGAAATCTCAAGTGTACAAAAATACTCAACCAAATTCTATCGTCCCGGCAAGGGACTCAGCTATAACCAAACTCGCTTAGAAATACAATTTCAACAGTAAAAGCCTCAACTGAACAAATAATTCGATAACTTCCTACGTCATGAAACGACATCAATGTATCACTTCTAAATCACCAATTACCATAGTACAGAAAATGTAAGAACACGGTATGATTCATCATAGTTGACCCACGGGCATGCTTGACCGCAACATATATGTACTCGTCACCTCACCTATACGTTGGACATGAATTACACATAGCAAATAAGACTTTATACATATTCCCTCAAGCTAAGGTTAGACCAAACACTTACCTCGACTCCAAAAATGCAAGTCAAGCCTCAATCACAGCCTTTCCTCTCGAATCCAACTCCGAATCAATAATATCTAGACATAATTGATTTATCAATATCAATAATTACTCAATAGACCAATTCCAAAGCCTAATTATACATTTTCTATCATTCTACCAAGAATACCAAAATTCGACCCCGGGCCCGCTTGGTCCAAACTTGAGGTTCGGACCAAAACCTTATAACCCATTCCCCCACGAGCCCGAATATACAATTTGCTCTGGAATCTGACCCCAAAACGAGGTTGAATTCCCAAAAAATCCATAAACCTAACTCTACCCAGAGACCCCTAATTTCTACCTTGATTTCATGTTATTAGACCTAGATTCTAGTGATTGATGAAGGAAAATGGAAACATTTAGTGTTAGAGTCACTTACCCAAATGGTTATGGCAGAAAACTAGCTTGGGAATCGTCAATGGGGGATGAGGAAGAAGATAAGGGTGAAAATATGAAAAATCCCGAGTTTTGCATTTAAAAACAGTCTGGCCTACAGGGGTTCCGCACCTGCGGCCTTGGGACCGCACCGGCGAGATAAAGATCGCACCTACGGAAAATGGCAAGGGTGGCTGGGGTCGCACCTGCGGAGCTGGAGACCGCACCTGCGGCTCCGCTCCTGCGGAAGTGCAGTTCCTTTTCCGCGGAGCTGGAGACCGCACCTGCGGCTCCGCTCCTGCGGAAAAGGAACTGCACTTCCGCACCTGCGAGGCTGGGACCGTAGGAGCGGTCCCGCACCTGCGGCTGGGCAACTGCACCTGCGGTCACACCAGCAACAGTTGCACCAGCAACTATTTTAGCTGGTTTTTAGCCCCGTTAGGTGTCCAGGAGGCACCTGGGCCCACCCGAGCCCCAGTCCAAATATACCAACAAGTCCTAAATCATAATACGGACTCGCTCGAGCCTTCGAAACACCCAAAACACTGCTAAATCTCAAAATCACCCCCCAAAACCCCTAAAACCATAACTTAAGAAACTTCAAGTTCTTGATTTCTATAAAAATGCGCCGGACCGACCTATACCACTCGGAATGACATCAAATTTTGCAGGCAAGTTATAAATGACATAACGAAACTATTCTCGATCTCGGAATCACATTCGGACCTCGATAACATAAATTCACGTTCCAAACCAAATTTCAAATTTAAGGAAATCCTTATTTCTATATAATTTTCTCAAAACTTCATTAACTCTCAATTTCCCATTTTGATCCGAATCACGTCAAATCAAGTTCGTTCCTTACCAAATTTCACATATAACTCAAATAACACATATTGAACCTATTCCGGACTCCGGAACCATAATACTGGCCCAGTAACACAGGTTTCAAATCAAATTCCATTTCCAAAAGTCTTTATTATTTCCAGAAAACAATTTTCTTTAAAAAATCATTTCTCGGACTTGGGACCTCGTAATTCGATTCCGGGCGTGCGCCCAAGTCCCATATTTTCCTACGGATCCTCCGAGACCGTTAAATCACAGGTCCGGGTTCGTTTACCAAAAATGTTGACCGAAGTCAACTTCAATCAATTAATTACCATAAATTCAACTTTTTATCAAGTTTCCACATAAAGGCTTCTCGGCTACATGCACGGGCTGCGTACGCACATCGAGGTGAGATTAAAGGAGGCTTTCGGGGCCTCGGAACACAGTTTTTGTCAAATTCACACAGGATGACCTTTTGGGTCATCACAATCTCCACCTCTAAAACAAACGTTCATCCGCGAACGGACATAGAAGGGTACCTGAATCAGGGAAAAGGTGGGAATATTGGCTCCGCATATCGAACTCGGACTCCCAAGTAGCTGCCTCAACAGGCTGTCCTCTCTACTGAACACGAACCGAAGGATAACTCTTCGATCTCAAACGTCGCACCTGCCGGTCTAATATAGCTACCGGCTCCTCCTCGTAAGACAAATCCTGGTCCAACTGGACACTGTTGAAGTCAAGTACATGAGATGGATCTGCAATATACCTCCGGAGCATACACACGTGAAATACCGGATGCACAGCTGACAAACTAGGTGGCAAGTCAAGTCTGTAGGCCACCTCTCCCACCTTATCCAAAATTTCAAATGGACCAATGTACCAAGGGCTCAACTTTCCCTTCTTCCCGAACCTCATCACGCCCTTCATAGGCAACACTCGAAGGAATACCCGGTCTCCTACCATAAATGCCAAATCTCGAACTCTGCGATCCGCATAACTCTTCTGCCTGGACTTAGCTGAACGAAGTCTATCCTGAATAATCTTCACCTTGTCCAAGGCATCCTGGACTAACTCAGAACACAACAATCTAGCCTCTCCTAGCTCAAACCATCCAACTAGAGACTGACACCGCCTACCATACAATGCCTTATACGGGTCCATCTGAATGCTCGACTGGTAGCTGTTATTGTAGGCAAACTCAGCTAAAGGAAAGAATTGGTCCCATGAACCACCAAAATCAATAACATAAGCTCGCAAATATCCTCCAAAATCTGAATAGTGCGCTCGGACTGTCCGTCTGTCTGAGGATGAAATGATGTGCTCAAATCAATCTGTGTGCCCAACTCTCGCTGAAATCCTCTCCAGAAATGGGAGGTAAACTGAGTACCTCTATCTGATATAATGGATAAGGGCACACCATGCAATCGAAGAATCTCTCTCATATATATCTTTGAAACATCTCCGCTGAATATGAAACTGATACCGGAATGAAGTGCGCTGACTTGGTCAGCCTATCCACAACAACCCAAACCGCATCAAACATCCTCTGAGTCTGTGGGAGTCCAACTACAAAATCCATGGTGATACGCTCCAACTTCCATTTAGGAAGCTGAATCTGCTGCATCAAACCACCGGGTCTCTGGTGCTCGTACTTAACTTGCTGACAGTTCAAGCACCGAGCTACATAAGCTACGATATCCTTCTTCATCCTCCGCAACTAATAGTGTTGCCGCAAGTCCCGGTACATCTTTGCGATGCCCGGATGAATGGAATACCGGGAACTATGGGCCTCCTAAAGAATCAACTCACGAATACCATCAACATCAGGTACACAAATACGGCCCTGCATCCGCAGAACTCCCTCATCATCAACCGTAACCTGCTTAGCACCCCCGTATCGAACCGTATCTCTAAGAACACATAGATGATGATCATCATACTGCCTGGCCCGAATATGGTCATACAATTAAGAACGGGCTACAGTATGGTCCAAAACACCACCAGTCTCAGAAACCTCCAATCTCACAAATCAGTTGGCTAAAGCCTGAACATCCAAAGCAAGAGGTCGCTCTCCGACTGATAAATAAGCAAGACTACCCATACTGACTGACTTCCGGCTCAAAGCATCGGCCACCGCATTGGCCTTCCCCGGGTGATAAAGAATAGTAATATCATAATCTTTCAGTAACTCTAACCACCTCCTATGCCTCATGTTCAACTCCTTTTGCTTGAATATGTATTGCAAACTCTTGTGATCCGTGAACACCTCACATGGTACACCATACAAGTAATGCCTCCAAATTTTCAAGGCATGAACAATCGCTGCTAACTCGAAGTCATGAACTGGATAATTCTTCTCGTGAGCCTTCAACTGACGAGAAGCATAGGCTATGACCTTGTCATCCTACATCAACACTGCACCAAGTCCAACTCGTGAAGCATCACAATACATGGTATACGGTCCTGAACCTGTGGGCAGCACTAACACTGGTGTCGTGGTCAAGGCTGTCTTGAGCTTCTGAAAGCTTGCCTCACACTCATCTGACCACCTGAACGGGGCACCCTTCTGGGTCAACCTGGTCATCAGGGCTGCTATAGATGAAAAGCCCTCCACAAATCAGCGATAATATCCTGCTAAGCCCAAGAAACTCTGAATCTCTGTAGCTGAAGTGGGTCTAGGCCAATCTCTGACTGCTGAAATCTTCTTGGGATCCACCTGAATACCCACTAAGGAACCCACATGGCCTAGAAACGCAACTGAACTCAACCAAAACTCACACTTGGAGAATTTGGCATACAATTTACTATCCCTCAGAGTCTTGAGGATGACTCTAAGGTGCTTCTCATGCTCCTCTCGGCTGCAAGAGTATATCAATATATAGTCAATGAAAACAATAACGAACGAGTCAAAATAAGGCCTGAACACTCGGTTCATCAACTCCATAAAAGCAGCGGGGGCATTTGTCAACCCGAATGACATCACCAAGAGCTCATAATGACCATAACGAGTGCGAAAGGCTGTCTTAGGGACATCTGAATCCCTAATCCTCAGCTGATTGTAACCAAATCTCAAGTCTATCTTGGAGAACATTGTAGCACCCTGAAGCTGGTCAAATAGATCATCAATCCTCGGCAAAGGATACTTGTTCTTAATGGCAACCTTATTCAACTGCCGGTAGTCAATACACATCCTCATTGAGCCATCTTTCTTCTTAACGAACAACATTGGAGCACCCCAAGGAGAAACACTAGGCCTAATGAAGCCTTTATCCAACAAATCCTGCAACTGCTCCTTCAATTCCTTCAACTCTGGCAGGGCCATACGATATGGCAGAATAGAAATGGGATGAGTGCCCTGAGCCACCTCAATACAAAAGTCAATATCCCTGTCGGGTGGCATACCCGACAGGTCAGCAGGGAATACCTCTAGGAACTCACGAACCACAGGCACAGACAACATAGAAGGAACCTCAGCGCTAGAATCATGAACATAGGCCAGATACGCCAAACAACCCTTCTCAACCATGCGCCGAGCCTTCATATACGAAACAACTCTACCAGAAGAATGACTAGGGGTCCCCCTCCACTCCAAACGAGGCACACCTGGCAAGGACAAGGTCACTGTATTGGCATGACAGTCCAGAATAGCATGATATGGGGATAGACAATCCATTCCTAATATAACATCAAAGTCAACCATATCTAGAAGCAAAGGATCAACCCGAGTCTCCATACCACTAATAACTACTAGGCAAGCACGGTAGATTCAATCTACCACTATAGAATTACCCATCGATGTAGACACATGCACAACAGTACTCAAGGAATCACGGGGCTTACTCAAATAAGGGGAAAAATATGAAGACACATAGGAGAATGTAGAACCCTCTCGGCTGCAAACTGAAACCATACCTGTAATAACTGCATCAGAAGCCTCAGCATCAGGCCTAGCAGGAAAAGCATAACACCGGGGCTGAGCCCCTCCAGACTGAACAATACTAGGTCGACCTACTACGACATGACATCTACCTCTCGTGGCATGCCCTCCACCTCTGGCACCACGACCACCACCCATAGATGGCTGAGGGGGTAGGGGTAAACCTGATGTAGGAACCATGATACTGAGACCCACCAAAACCTCAGGGGAAAAACCTGGAGATGTGCCCCGAACCACCGCAAGTGTAGCAAGTCTTCGACTGCTGAGAATACTGACTCTCGAACTGTCCCTGGCGACCAGAATGACCACCCTCAAGACTCTGAATCGGTGATGCACTGATGGGAGTTGATGATGCGCTGCGGGATACCTTGAGTGCCGACTGATAAGGCCTAGGGGGATGACCTCTACCAAATGAATCCCTGCCTCCAGATGAGGCACCACTGAAACGGCCGAAGTGACGAGGTCTCTTGTCAGACCCCTGACCACCACCCTGGGATAATACCATCTCAATGCGTCTGGCCATATCGGCTGCATCCTGAAAGGAGATATCAGTACATGTCTCCCTGGCCATCTAAAATCCGATAGGCTGAGCCAATCCCTCAATAAATCTTCGAACTCCCTCCCGATCAGTGGGGAGTATCATAATAGCATGCCTGGCAAGAGTAATGAACCTGGTCTCGTACTGAGTGACAGACATAGATCCCTGTTGGAGGCGCTCAAACTGCCTCCGAAGATCCTCCCTTTGAGTAACTAGAAGGAAATTCCCCAAGAATAACTCGGAGAACTGAGCCCACGTCAAAGGTGTAGACCCAGCTGGCCTGCTCAAGAAATAGTCTCTCCACCAAGTCTTAGCGGAACCCGAAAGACGAAAAGTAGCAAAATCAACTCCATTGGACCCCACAATGCCCATGTTCCGAAGAACCTCATAACAGTTGTCCAAGTAATCCTACGGGTCCTCTGATGGTGCACCAGTAAATGGAGTAGGGAATAACTTGGTGAATCTGTCCAATCTCCATAGAGCATCTGCTGACATAGCTTCTCCCTCAATTGCCGGTGCCACAATACCCGGCTAAGCTACTCCGGTTGTCTGAGGTGCCGGAGTCTGGAACTGAGTGGCAAACTGCTCTGGCGTATGAATAGCAGGAGTCTGGGTCCCTCCCCCAGCTTGAGATCCAGCTGGTGCAGTAGGAAGAAGACCGACCTGAGCCACACTCTCCATGAGTCCCACTAAGCGGACTAGAGCGTCCTGAAGCACCGAGGTAGCAATGAACCCCTCTGGGACCTGAGCTGGTCCAACTGGGATTGTCTGAGCAGGAACCTCACCAGCATAGTCTACATGTGGGTCCTCAATTGGAGTTGCTGCTCTAGCTCTGCTTCGACCTCTAGCACGGCCTCGGCCTCGGCCCCTTGTAGGAGCTGCAATAGGAGGATCGGGTTGTTGATCGATCGATGATGTAGCACGCATTCTCTCCATCTGCGAGAGAGTAATTAGAGACTCAGTTAGTATTTAGAATTCAATTGGCACGACAGAGAATAAAAGATGTGAAGGTATTCCTAACTTTGCAGCCTCTGGGGGATAAATACAGACGTCTTTGTACCGATCCCTCAGACTCTACCAAGTTTGTCCGTGAGTTGTGAGACCTATGGAACCTAGTGCTCTGATACCAACTTGTCACGACCCAAAATCCCACCTACAGGTCGTGATGGCGTCTAATGCTGCACCCACAGACAAGCCAACACTTTGAATAAACAAACCCATTAACAGCTAAAATGAGCAAGATAATTACGACAATTGTGAGTAACAATATGAAAGTTAACTGCTTTCAAATTATATAACAAGCTCCGATAATAGATTCCGTAAATATAACCCAGAACTGGTGTCACATACTCACGAACTATCTATGAGATTACTAAATACAATGGTCTGAAAATAAGTACATATGACTGTCTTTGAAACTATAGAATAAGACAAAAATGAAAGAGAATGGTAGAAGGTGACGCCAAGGCCCACGAACGTCTGCGGGTCTACCTCGAAGTCTCCTGAATGGACTGAAAGAATGCTCCCTCCATCAGTGTCCACTGGGTCCGGCTGCGTAGTCTGCACAACATAAAGAAGTGCAGGTGTAGCATCAGTACAACCGACCCCATGTACTGAGTAAGTGCCGAGCCTAACCTTGGCGAAGTAGTGACAAGGCTAGGACCGACAACAATATACATACCTGCAATTCTATATAATAACAGGAAAATATCGACGGAAATAAATAAGTAAAAGCAGATACGGGGAGAACATGCTGGGGATAAAAGGGACAACAAATACTAGCATAGTAGAACAGGGTAACAACTGAAATGTAAAAGTAAAAGCAGGAATTTAACGTCTCAGCACAGATAATGAACAACAAAAGGCACGGCATGTCCCCTCGTGCATAATCTCACAATCACTCGGCACGGAATGTCCCCTCGTGCAATAAATTATACACAATCGGCACGGAATGTCCCCTCGTGCAATAAATAATAAACAATCAGCACGGCATGTCCCCTCGTGCAATAAATAATATACAATTGGCACGGCATATCCCCTCGTGCGAAAATAATAAACACTCGGCACGGCATGTCCCCTCGTGCAATAAATAATAAACAATCGGCACGACATGTCCCCTCGTGCGATAAATAATAAACATTCGGCACGGCATGTCCCCTCGTGCAATAAATAATAAACAATCGGTACAGCATGTTCCCTCGTGCGATAAATCATATATAACAACAATATAATGCGAAAACTAACAATAAGAAATCTCAAGTGTACAAAAATACTCAACCAAATTCTATCGTCCCGGCAAGGGACTAAGCTATAACCAAACTCGCTTAGAAATATAATTTCAACAGTAAAAGCCTCAACTGAACAAATAATTCGATAACTTCCCACGTCATGAAACGACATCAATGTATCACTTCTAAATCACCATTTACCATAGTACAAAAAATGTAAGAACACGGTATGATTCATCATAATTGACCCACCTGCATGTTTAACCGCAACATGTAGGTACTCGTCACCTCACCTATACGTTGGACATGAATTACACATAACAAATAAGACTCTATACCTATTCCCTCAAGCTAAGGTTAGACCAAACACTTACCTCGGCTCAACAAATGCAAGTCAAGCCTCAATCACAACCTTTCCTCTCGAATCCAACTCTGAATCGATAATATCTAGACATAATTGATTTATCAATATCAATAATTACTCAATAGACCAATTCCAAAGCCTAATTATACATTTTCTATCATTCTACCAAGAATACAAAAATACGACCCCGGGCTCGCTTGGTCCAAAATCGAGGTTCGGACCAAAACCCGATAACTCATTCCCCCACGAGCCCGAATATACAATTTTCTATGGAATCCGACCCCAAAACGAGGTTGAACTCCCAAAAATTCCATTAACCTAACTCTTCACAGAGACCCTTAATTGCTACCTTGATTTCATGTTATTAGACCTAGATTCTAGTGATTGATGAAGGAAAATGGAAGAATTTAGTGTTAGAGTCACTTACCCAAATGGTTATGGAGGAAAACTAGCTTGGGAATCGTCAATAGGGGTTGAGGAAGAAGATAAGGGTGAAAATATGAAAAATCTCGAGTTTTGCATTTAAAAATAGTCTGGCCGGGTTCCGCACCTGCGGCCTTGGGACTGCACCGGCGAGATAAAGATCGCACCTATGGAAAATGGCAAGGGAGGATGGGGTCTCACCTGCGGAGCTGGAGACCGCACCTGCAGCTCTGCTCCTGCAGAAAACGAACCGCACTTCCGCACCTGCGAGGCTGGGACTGCGAACTCCGGAACCATAATACGGGCCGGGTAATACAGGTTTCAAATCAAATTCCATTTCCAAAAGTCTTTATTATTTCCAGAAAATAACTTTCTTTAAAAATTCATTTCTCGGACTTGGGATCTCGGAATTCGATTCCCGGCGTGCGTCCAAGTCCCATATTTTCCTACGGACCCTCCGGGACCATCAAATCACAGGTCCGAGTCTGTTTACCAAAAATGTTGACCGAAGTCAACTTCAATAAATTAATTGCCATAAATTCAACTTTTTATCAAGTTTTCACATAAAGGCTTCCTGGCTACACGCACGGGCTGCGTACGCACATCGAGGTGAGATTAACGGAGGCTTTCGGGGCCTCGGAACACAGTTTTATTCAAATTCACGCAGGACGACCTTTTGGGTCATCACATTCACAGATTGGGCTAAACATTGACCCTACATGTCCCATCTGTAATGTCATAAGAAAGAATCCATAAAACATATTTTCCTAGAATTCAAAGCCGTAAAAAAAATTTGGACTTGCCTTCGACGGAAAAATCACTATAGTTTAAATGGAAACCACTGGCTTATCCAAGTAAGAGACCTTAACTATCCTCTTAATTACAAGTGCTTAAACTGGAACTCTTACTTTCCTTTTATCATTTGGCATATTTGGATAAATAGACATAATAATAATCATAATAACACTACCAACCCTATCAATGATTATGCAAAGGGCTACATAATTCAAATTACTCACAAAAAAACTCTCTGTAAACCCTCTGAAATTACTCATTAAAATCAATTGACATAAACCTCCAAGTGGTTGGTTTAAACTAAATGTGGATGCCAACTTCAATAACTATAACCAGAATTGTGGCTTAGGTGGTGTTTTCAGGAATGCCAATGGAAATTGGGTGGTTGGTTTTACAAAATCCACTCATGCAAATGGTTCACTAGCAGCAGAATTGAAAGCCCTAAGAGAAGGTCTAAAAACAACAACGAATTGGAACCCATTTCCTCTTGAAACAAAGACAGATTGCACGGAGGTAATCCAGGCCATACAAGAAGGTAACAATTTATTTAATAAGGTTGTGAATGATTGCAGGTGGTTAATGCACCTGCAGAAGGTTATCCTCCAGCACAGCTTCAGGCAAGGGAATAAGACAGCTCACCAACTAGCAAAAAGTGCATGAATAGGGGAAGCCAAGTTTTTGGAGTAGATGGAAGAAGTAATGATCAGGGGAGTAGAAAAAAAGTTTTTGTTAGACCTCCAAATGATGTAATATGTTTTGTGGATAGTGAAAGACTTGAACTTACTACTGTTGAAAAATTACTATCTTTTGAAGCTTGCCAACTACTGGCAAGCCTAGGGAACCAATGTGTCCTATGTGACACATCTTATGATAATCATGTACTACTACTACTACTACTACTACTCAATAGGTTATTTATATCTTATTTTTAATCCTATTAGGATTTTATTATTTCACAAATTAGCCAATTTGGCATTATTTTGGCTATAATTACAATGATTTTGCAATTATAGCCTAAATGTATATTTTATGCTATTTTAATTCAGTAATTAGTCATTTTATATTTTAAATACTAGTTAATTACATTAATTTTACCTATTTTTCCTTAATTTCATTTTATCGAATTATTAGCTATTTTTTATTAATTATTTATTTTTAATGGGTATTTAACAAATAGCCAGTTTTTATTTAAAATCTAGCCTAGATTATACCCAGCCCAAACCCATCAAATACCCAACTGAAACCCATTAAAAATACCCAACCCAGATCCTAAACCAACCCGACCCAATCCCAATTCAATCCGAGCCGTTGATCAGATTAGATAAACGGCCTAGGTTATATTTTCCTAACTCTAACCTACCCCCCCCCCTTCCCGTCTCATTTCTTTCGAGACCATTCATCTCTCATCTCTCTCTGTCTCTCTCTATCCCTACAACTCTCTAGAAGTCTCTTGACTTCCCCTCTCTGATGGGTTCCAGTCATCTACTCCGGTGGATTCTCACCGGAACTCTGATTCCCTATCATATCCTGGCCACCTACTTGCCTCTCACCTACTTAGTGACATCTTGAGCTCTTCAGACGAACCTAGTTTTAATTTATAAATACACGATTAGTTCAACTTTCCTTAATTACGCACTATGTATTTGGCTTTATTTGTGCACTATGTGATTTCCTTGTCCTAATTTGACAGAATCAGTCCTATTGGACTGATTTCTTTGCCTTATTTCACCTTGACTATAGCGTTTAAACTAGACTCCTTAATTCAAGGAGTCCGGTTGTTTTAATTGGTACTGATTGATTGTTATTTCCATAATTTGCCTATGTACTACTCGTTTTTCAAACTATATAAAGAGTTATTTTACCTCTTTGCAAATACACTGAGATTTACATGACAATACACTAATATTCATCAACAACATCACTGACACACACACACACACACTAATATTAGCAATCACTGATCACATTGTTCTAAAAAATTTCTGTGTTTTCATACCCATCTCTTCTTGCTCTTTGCATCTATTACTGGCTACTCAGTCGGCTTAAAGCCAAGAATGCGCAATCTCTATTTGATCTTGTGCTTCTGCATACTACTATCCTGCTTTTGCTCTCCCATTCTGCACACTACTATTCTACTGCTGCTCTCTTTGTTCTGCCTACTATTGTTGTTGTGCTATCTCTTGCACTTTACTATTCTCATTACTCGACTAATATTTCTCTGATTTAGTTTTTGTAACATCCACACAATATGCTCCAGTTCTTGTTAACCTATTTGTTGTTCCTTATGTGTTTTATCCTATGGTTCTTCTGTTTACCATGTAATTAGCTTAACCCCATCATGTTTTTCCTTTTTGTTAAATTTGAATATGTATCCTGCTTTCATGTGATTCCCGGTAATCATGTCATTAGCATACCCCTACTGTCCCTCCCTTTCTTTGAGTCTGATATGTCTCCAGTTCATTCTGAGACTGTGGCATGCTTATGTGCTCATAGGTTGATGTTTCTTACCTTGACCTGATTGTTATTACTTGCTCTCATCCTATGCCTAAAACCTGCCTCTCTTGCTACTTGGATATTATGTGATCCTGATCTTATTAATATGTGCAATTATGTGACAACTATATGGTAACTATGTGAAACCTATAACTCTGCCTAACTCTAATATTTAATGTTATTTGTCCCCAGTCTCTTACCTTGTTTGTGTTTGCTCTTTCATGGGTTCTTTTACCTGCTGGCTGCAGTTGTATCGCTTCTCTCTTTAATAAACTGTTTTACCAAAGTCCTTCATCACTTTCTGAAATCATCTTTTCAAAACTGTTATCTCAATTACTCTTTTCAAACTCAAACTCTCTTTTAAAATCCACTTCCCACTACTCTTAGATTCGAGGTTCTTCCCCTTCGTGTGAGCATTGCCTTGGGGACCTTGAGTACCCATTGAACTTTGACACACAAGGCTGGCACTCTACACTGCACTTACTCATCCTTGGCTAGGGTACCTGGGTGTGAAGCACTGTCCAGGATCTTCTAAGGTCCTTAGAGACTATGACACACTTGGGTTGAAAGGCCATGGCATATGGCAAGTGGATTTGGTACTTCGGGCCTATTGTTAGGATCTCTATAGTATAGCCTATTGAATGTTTCTTTATTCAGTTGTGTAATTTATGCGATATTGGCCTGTAATAATCATTTGTAAAACAACTCCGGGGCTGGATAGTGAAAAGGGGTGGGATTATGAATGCTTAGTGTAGTTTTGGGTAGAAAAGATGCTTTAGGATTTATTTTACCTCTATGTGCAATAGAGATCCTGCCTAAGACATGTTCGCATCACGTTTATGTACGCATCTCATCATATCCATGTTCACTTAGGGATCCATGATAGATATTAACCACTGCTTCATTAGAAATGATGTTCAAATAATTATAAGTAACTATTTTAAAATACTGTCTCTGCATGCATAACTTACATATAGATATCATGTTCTTTGGTGCATTATCATTATTTGCATTAGAAACCATGTATCTTAGGATCTACTTTCAGCATGTCGATATTTAAAGTTTGTTCTAAGTAATCAATTAAACGCCTAGAAATCATGTGTTAGGTTCACTAATTAAATAAACATCGAACTCCGGTATCGCTCGTGTAGTTCACAATCTCGCTGAAAATCTGTTTCAACAGTTTAAAAAATGTTTCCTGCACTCTTTTCTAAATTTTAAAACTGGATACATCTTCACCTTGCTATTTTTGCACTCTTATATATCATGCTTATAGGACTTGCATCATCTCATTACCTGTTTATTAAAACCAAGTTTAAATATCTGCATTACACCTATGTCTTAAATTAATAGTCAGCATGTATTCTGACGCCTATGCAAGCCTTAGGATCAATATTTGATAAAATCTGATTAACCATCTTTTATACACTGCCTGTCACTACAAATGGTTTTAAAATCAATCATGCACTCTTTTCTGGAACTCATTAAAATCCTCTATTTGCTACTGTCTCTACTTTTAGAATTCCTGTTTTGTCTACAAACTGCTGGGATTTAAAGTCATTCACTCCTTTCCTTTTCTAAAACTCATCAAAACCTGTTGTTTACTACTGTTGTTTTCACATCTGAAATCCTTGCTTTAGGTTCTGAACCTGAGACTTTAGTTGTGTTTGATACGTGCCATCTTACATGTTTATTTGTGGAGGGATGTATGAGCCCCCTTAATTGTTTATGTGAATCCCTTACGTGCAAGTCCTAATTGTTTTATCTGTCGCTTAGAATTTTACCTTTGAAACCTAGGGGTTCAGCCCATTACTCACCTTGTAGGATTAGCAGTCCTAGACACCTCCAGGACTTATAGAATAGAACGGGTAATGGAACGCAATAAGCTTTCGTGACCAACACACACGTTTCTAAATGCCTTTGTGGGGTGGGAAGGGTAGAATACGGATATGATGACCGGTGCGCTAATACCACGTGTAGCTCTGACTATCGGGTATTGCATTGATTTGATCCATATTACTTCAAACCTAGGATAATTCTCTCAAATGTTTTACCCTAATGTTTTTCCAAAACCTTTAATAAAGATTTTATACTTGTTTGAAATCCCTTCTTACATGTGCCTTGTTTGCTAGTTGTTTACCGTCCAAATTCACAAAACTACTTGGCTGGGACCCACAGTTGTGGATCTTGAGAGGTGCCTAACACCTTTCCCTTCGGATAACTTCAAGCCCTTACCCAATCTCTGGTAATGCAAACTAGTTTATGAGTTAGTTATTCTAGGTGCCATAACGCACCATAAAATTGTTAGGTGGCGACTGTTCCTTAAACCTTTTCCTTTAAGGAGTTGTCCAGAATGTCATGAAACCCGATCTCCGCGTACCTAACCCGTGCGAGGATAAAGGGGGGCATGACACCATGGCGACTCTGATGGGGAGATTCCCTAGGCTTTTACCATTACAAGTCGCTTTGTAAATTTGGACCTTTAATTTTGTTAAATGTTTGCACCCTTTCCCATTCCCCGCTATATGCTATTAACTGTTTAATTTTGCAAAGTGTTTATTTTGCCTAAACGAAACTGACATATCTTCATGTTTTCATTGTAACTACTTTCAATTATAACTGTTGTATTTCCTTTCTTTACCGCTTTCTTCAATGTGAAAATGCATGCCTACTTGTTTAAGTGTTATTTATTGCATATCATGCTCTGCATTCATATTCCACTCGTGCCAAAAAAAAGTCCTATAGCAACGCTTACAATGAGTGGTTGCGCTATTCCAATATTACTACCCCTAAATTCGTAAAGGCATATTTACGGTAAAACTAGTCGATCAGCGGTGCAGTCGACAGTTTCGTGCCTTCCCCCTTGATTTGTCCACTCAAGGGCACCGGTCTAAAACCCCATAGAAAACTTACTTTATTGTAATGTTGCATGCATCATCATCAAACCTAGCCAGGCTAATTTGTTGTCCGCACAATAGCCTTTAAGATAGCCTTGTCCAAAGTCCATTGGGTTTCCCTGGAACCCAAACGGACGCCTTCACATTCTGTGCATTTATTTGGAGAACTAAATATTTTGCTAATTATTGATGTTAAATAGTCAAGTCCGGTGGGGGTAAAGGCATAACCATGTTTGCTTTGCAGAAAATGAGGCATGAAATCCCCAGATTCGGCATGGTCACCAATATCCACCCCAAATTGAAAAACTGGTAAAGTTCATCAAGAGGATCGAGGACTGCAAAAAGGCCGAAGGATCCGAAGGAGGATATCTAGCCAGGACATACTTATTGTTGGGGCTTCGCGAGTTGGGAAAGCTGATCGAAGAGAGCAGGAATGCCGAATCTGGGGAAAGTCCTTCTGGGACCAAGTAGATAGGGGTTGTCTTCTATTTTGTCTCCTTTGATGTAATAAGGACATCGGCCAATAGTGACTTTTATTTTTCGCATATTTGGAGTCGTTGAGATTTGTCTATTTGTATCATCAATAAAATGAGGAATTTAGCATTTCAAGTTCTCCAAATTAATTTGTCGCTAGGCCTACCTTGGGCGCAAAGAGGTTACCCAACTTAGGATGTGTTTTACATTTCCACATTACGTGTTTAAATTACCGCAATATTCTTTATAATCCTCACTCACTTGGTTACCTTTTTTTTTGTTCTTTTTCTTATTATTCCCCTTCCCAAAGGTTAGTTCGTGCATTATGGCATCATCAGTCTATCGCACAAGATCCAAGGGCCCTCCTCCTAGTCCTCCCAGGGGCAAAGACAAAGGCAAAAGTAAGATGAAAGAATCCAGTGGCGTCAGACACGAAAATAGGGTTTAGCAGGTAGAGGCCACTGATGGCCGGGGTATTCAGTTTTTGCATGAGAACATGTCACCACTGGAACAAAAGCTGCTGAAATTTCAAGAAGAACTTGATCAAGTCCGGAATCTGGCCAATCTGTCTTTTTCCCTCAACGTCCCTGACGTCACCCCTACACCTCAACAGAATATCCCAAAACAGCCAAATCGCCATGCACTTCATCGTCACGCCACTCCCCCAAAGAACCAAAATCTTCCAGCATAGTGCAACACTTTCCACAACACTCCACCTCCACCCCCGGAACCTCAGACTCACACAAAAGATCACCTCCTTGCCTA
>ML285497.1:0-10204 GCA_005239495.1 Nicotiana undulata
TGGCACGGGAACCCTGATACTGAGAACCACCAAAACCTCGGGGGCAAAACCTGGAAATATGCCATATACCACCGCAAGTGAAGCAAGACCTCGACTGCTGAGAATACTGACCTTGGAACTGTCCCTGACGACCAGAATGACCACTCTGATAGCTCTAAATCGGCGGTGCATTGATGGATGCTGAAGTTGCACTGCGGGATACCTTGAGTGCTGACTGATAAGGCCTAGGAGGATGACCTATGCCAAAGGGATCTCTGCCTCCAGATGAGGCACCACTGAAATGGCCGAAATGACGAGGTCTCTTGTCAGACCCCTGTCGACCACCCTGGGATAATACCATCTCAATGCGCCTGGCCACATCGGCTGCATCCTGAAAGGAGATGTCGGTACCCGTCTCTCTAGCCATCTGGAGTCTAATGGGCTGACCTAGACCCTCAATAAATATCCAAACCCTCTCCCGATCAGTGGGGAGTATCATAATGGCATGCCTGGCCAGAGTAATGAACCTGGTCTCGTACTGAGTGATGGACACGGAGCCCTGCTGTAGACGCTCAAACTGCCTCCAAAGATCCTCTCTCTGAGTAACTGGAAGGAACTTCCCCAAGAACAACTCGGAGAACTGAGCCCAAGTTAGAGGTGCAGACCCAGCTGGTCTGGTCAAGCATTATTCTCTCCACCAAGTCTTGGCGGTGCCAGCAAGACGAAATGTAGTAAAATCAACCCCATTAGTCTCCACAATGCTCATGTTCCGAAGGACCTACTAATAGCTGTCTAAATAATCCTAGGGATCCTCTGATGGTGTACCCGTAAATGTAGTAGTCAATAACTTGGTGAACCGATCCAACCTCCACAGAGCGTCTGCTGACATGGCTTCTCCCTCGACTGCGGGTGCCACAATACCCGACTGAACTACTCCGGCCGTCTGAGGTGCCGGAGTCTGGAACTGAGTGGAAAACTGCTCTGGCGTATGAATAGCAGGAGTCTGGGTCCCTCCCCCGGCCTGAGATCCAGATGGTGCAGTAGGAAGAAGGCCGGTCTGAGCCACACTCTCCATGAGTCCCACTAAGCGGACTAGAGCGTCCTGAAGCATTGGGGTGGCATGAACCCCTCTGGGACCTGAGCCGGTCCAACTGAGACTGTTGGAGTAGGAACCTCACCGGCAAAGTCTACTTGTGGGTACTCTACTGGAGCTGCTGCTCTATCTCTGCCTCAGCCTCTAGCACGGCCTCGGCCCCTCGTAGGAGCTGCAATAGAAGGATCAGGCTGATGGTCGGTTGACGAGGAAGCGTGCGTTCCCGCCATCTGCGAGAGAGTAAAATAGAGACTCAATTAGTATTCAGAATTCAACTGGCATGACAGAGAATGAAAGATGTGAAGTTATTCCTAACTCTGCAGCCTCTGGGGGATAAGTACAGACGTCTCCGTACCGATCCCTCAGACTCTACCAAGTTTGTCCGTGAGTTGTGAGACCTAAGAAACCTAGGGCTCTGGTACCAACTTGTCAGGACCCGAAATCCCACCTTCGGGCCATGACTGCGTCTAACGTTGAACCCGCTGGACAAGCCAACGTTTGAACTAAATAAAACTCATTAACATCTAAAGCGAACAAGATAACTAAGGCCTCGATGGCCCACAATATGAATGTTAACAAATTACCAAAAATAATATAGCAACTACGAAATAAATCCCATATACAAATCCCAGAACTGGTGTCACACACTCACGAACTGTCTAAGAGACTACTAAAACAAAGGTCTGAAAATAAGTACATAGGACTGTCTTCGAAATATAAAGTAAGACAGAGCTGAAAGTGAAAAGTAGAAGGTGACGCCAAGGCCCATGAACGTCTGCGGGTCTACCTCGGTGTCTCCTGTATGAATTGATGAGATGCTCTGACCGTCATTAATCACCGGGTCCGGCTGCGTAGTCTACACAACATAAAGAAGTGCAGGTGTAGCATCAGTACAACCGACCCCATGTACTGAGTAAGTGCCGAGCCTAACCTCGGCAAAGTAGTGACGAGGCTAGGATCGAGAAAAATATATGTACTTGTGCAACTCTATATAATAACAGGAAAAATGTCGACGAAAATAAGCAAGTAAAACAGATACTGGGAGAACATGCTGGGGGTAAAAGGGGCAACAAAATGCTAGCACGGTAGAAGAGGGTAATAACTGAAATGTAAAGATAAAGAATGGAATTAACTTCTCAAACAGATAATGAACAGCATAAGGCATGACATGTCCCCTGGTGCATAACTGTAAAGACCCGTAAAAAATTCCTGCTCAAAATAATGCCCGAATAAGTCCCCGAGTGGTTAACTCTGTGGAAATCCTTAAAACGGACCTTAATTTTGTAAAAATACCCCGGATTTGAAAGAACTAAATTTTTCCAGAAATTGGAGGTTATGTGACGCACTATGCGATCGCATAACGTGTATGCGGACCGCATAGTGGTCGCATACCCGGGCAGAATGTTTTAAAAAATTTGGCCCACCTGGGGGCCATTATGCGGTCCAATATGCGGACTGTATGTCAGGAATGCGATCGCATTCCTGACCGCATATTCGACACGGTCTTTTAATTTTCTAAATTTTTGTACCCGACCCCAGTTTCATTTAACCCCTGCCCCCTTTCCTTTTAACAAGTTTTCTGAACAAATAGAGAGAAGGAGAGGAGAGTTCTTGAAAAAGGAAGTGATCCTTCCACCAAAGTAAATTTCAAGGTCTCTCAGGCCTGGCAATTCGAGTAATCCCCTTCTTCCCCATTCTAGCAGGTAAGGGTTCCCAACCCCTTTTCTTTCTTTTCATTAATTTTCTGATTTTTAAACAAAGGGAGGGTTGGCCTGGATTGATTCTTAGAAATATTAGCTAAGACCTTGCATGCATGTTTAATAATGGTGCTAATCTAATAAGAGGGAGTGGGTTGGGGAAAACTTCACAAAGATAGGGTCGGAAATCTAATGGGTTCACATAGTGCTTGACAAAATGCTTGAGAGAGTCCGAATTGCATGCATGACTTCAAATTCTGAGTTGAATATGTCTAATTGTGAACTAGATTGACGGTACTAGTCGGTTCGGTTGTTGTGGGTTAAATTTGAAAAGGGAAACTCGACTCCAGGTATGTATGGCTAACTATTATCTTTGTAAAATCACTTGTGGTGTTTGAGCATACGATACGTGTATTATTATAATATGTGAAACTAGTTGTCCGAACTATGTGATGTGTGAAGTGTAATACTTGTCCGTCTTTAGTTGACCACCACACTACCACGTTATGAAAAACGGTGCTAACAGGATAATAAATCCAAGAGTATTAGTGTATATGCCAAAAGCTATGTAAAGAAATTGTATTCTTATTGCTGAAATCTTCTGTAATTGAACTGTGAATCGTCATCGTTGGCCTGAGGTGTAATTGTAAGGTGGGATCGGGTTGCGCGCTGCAACAGGAGATATAAGGGTGATACGTAAGAAGTGATAAGGGTGTGATTGTAATTGTAAGGTGGGATCGGGTTGCGCGCTGCAACAGGAGATATAAGGGTGATACGTAAGAAGTGATAAGGGTGTGATTGTAATTGTAAGGTGGGATCGGGTTGCGCGCCGCAACAATTGTCAGGTGGGATCAGGTTGCACGCTTCAACAGGAGGAATAAGGGTGAGATATGAGGAGGGACAAGGATGGAACTGAAATTATGATTTTTTATAAAGTGAAAATTGTGGAACTTCAATGGTATATCTTTCTATGTCTTGTGCAGTAATTGTGTGACTCTCTGTCTATCTCTTGCCTGTGCATTATTGAGTTTACTATAGTAAAGTTTGTACATGCATACCAGTACAATTCAAATGTACTGACTTCCCTTTTGCCAAGGGCGCTACATTCTTGTGATGATTGTAGGTGGTTCCATAGCAGGTACTTCAACACACCGACAATAGTGTCTCCTCCTCGTCTTATCAGCGGTTTTGGTGAGGCCCTCTTCTCTCGGGGCCCAGTGTGGCTCATGCCATCTTTCCTCCCATATTCTTATTTTGGTACTTGTGTAAGGTTTAGCCGGAGCCTTGTTACCGGCAAGTATTGTATAACTCCATTGTACTCTTAGAGGCTCAGTAGAAACAATGTGGGTAGTGTACATATGTATTTTGGGTAGGTGATGATACGGTTCAGAATCGTGATCCACGCTGGAAAATGTTGTATGTATTTTGTAAGTATTTAGTATCATATGTTGGTAATGATAAGAAGTAGAAATGAATCCAAGTTGTAAGTTTATGATTAAGTCTAAATGGCTATTTCACATGAATAATGTATATTGAAATCACGGGGTGACGCGTGGGTTGGGAAAGGCAATTCCAGGTCCGCTTGACAGGGGTCCTCCGGTTGAGTGCCGGTCGTGTCCCTCGGTTTTGGGGCGTGACAAACTTGGTATCAGAGCCTAAGGTTTCAAAAGAGTCCTAGGATGTCTCGGAGCCGTGTCTAGTAGAGCCCTTCTTATCGGTGTGTTGTCGACCACATTGATAATTAGGGGGCTACACGGACATTTAGGAAATTACTCTTTTCATTGTTATTCTATATCGTGCGGTGAAGTGGAGAGTGAAAATGTCCTTGCCTAATTCGTGCTTTGTTCTGAATTTTTTTCCAGCAATGGCACCAAAGAAGAGAGCCCGACTCGGCCTTGAGGCCAATGCCACCCCAAGTGGGACTGTGAATCATGTACCTGGTAGTGCGGGTGAGAGTGACTCCCCGTCCTTGAACTTTCCGGACCCTTCTAATCCAGATCAAAGCATTCATGTTCGTGCGGCGGCGGAGGGTGCTGCGACCCCTCCTGCCGACATTCTTGATCCCTCTACGGTTCCAGCTTCTGGTCCCGGTACGTCCGAGGGGGACCTCAGAGGAACTATTCATATGTTAACTTAATTGGTGGCCGCTCAGGCCCAAATATCTCATGCTAACCCTGCGTCCTCCAGCGGACAAGGAGATTCCGCCGGCTCCAGAGTCAACCAGTTTCTGCAGTTGGCCCCTCCAGAGTTCTCAGGTATGGATCCAGAGGCCGATCCACAGGATTTTCTTGATGAGATGTGCAAGACCCTTCGGGTGATGAAGGCTACAGGGACAGAGGGGGTTGAGTTAGCTTCGTACAGGCTGAGGGGAGCAGCATATTCCTGGTTCGAGATGTGGGAGGGTTCCCGTGGAGAGGGAAGTCCTCCGGCTAGATGGAGCGAGTTTGTGGACGCGTTCATGGATCACTTTTTGCCTGCCGAGACTGTGGCAGCCTGTGCTACTGAGTTTGAGGTCCTCAAGCAGGGAAGTATGAGTGTTTGGGAGTAACACATGGAGTTCGTGAGGTTGTCCAAGTATGCTCCCCAGTTAGTGTCGACCTTGGAAGCTCGAGTTCGACGATTTGTTCAGGGTCTCAGTCCTTTGGTTGTGAATGAGGCTGCTACAGCGGCTTTGCACTCGGACATGAATTATGGGAAGATTGTGGGGTTCGCCCAGGCTACGGAGGCTAGAAAGCTGAAGATACGGGCAGACAGAGAGAGTAGCAGCAGAGCCCGGTCGGTGGGTCATTCAGGGAGCGCAGTTTTAGTGGGGAGACCATTTCAGGGGAGGGGGCCAACAGGGACATCCCAGTTTTATGCTCAGTCTTCAGCCAGTGCACCGCCATCCGTACACCATCATCAACCGAATAGTCTTTGGAGATCAAGACCCAACATCAGGAGACCCCATCAGCCATGTCGTTGTGGAAGAAGGTTCCAGCAGCAGGGAATGGCTTTGTGCCCTCAGTGCGGAGGGTTCCATACTGAGGCCTGTTACCTGAATCGCCTGTTATGCTTCAGGTGTGGGGTGAGGGGTCATCTTCAGCAGGACTGCCGTGTGCCCAACCAGGGCATGGGTAGGGGATTCGCCCAGTCATCCGGTTCTTCAGCTGCCACATCTTTAGTGCGTCCTCCAGCTCCAGCAGGGCGTGGTGTAATTAGGGGTGGGGCTCGTGGTAGAGGCGGACCCAGCCGATTCTATGCTTTGAGTGGTCGCCAGAATGCGGAGGCTTCTCCAGATGTTATCACAGGTCATGTTCAAGTACTTGATTGCTATGCTCTTATTGACCCGGGATCATCCTTGTCCTATGTTACCCCGTTTATTGCTTCCAGTTTTGGGATAAAACCCGAGCGGCTTCATGAGCCGTTCTCCATATCAACTCCGGTTGGTGATTCTATCACAGCAGTGCGAGTCTATAAGAATTATGTTGTCACGGTATGTGGTCGCGTTACCACGGCCGATCTTATTGAGCTGGAGATGATATATTTTGATATTATTATGGGAATGGACTGGCTTTATTCGTGTTTTGCCAAGCTTGACTGCCGAACGAGGGTCATGAGACTCGAGTTTCCTAATGAGTTGGTTATTGAGTGTAAGGGGAATGGTGTGGTGCCGAAAGGTAGGTTCATCTCCTGCCTTAGGGCCTCGAAGATGATTAAGAGAGGGTGTATCTATCATTTGGTCCGGGTCGCAGACAGCGCTTCAGAAGTGTCGGCCCCCGACTCCGTTCCAGTCGTGAATGAGTTTCTTGAAGTATTTCCGAACGAGCTTCCAGGGGTTCCACCAGAAAGAGAGGTTGATTTCGGGATTGATGTACTACCAGATACGCAGCCAATATCTATCCCACCATATAGAATGGCGCCAACAGAATTAAGGGAGTTAAAGGAGCAGTTGAAGGATTTATTAGATAAGGGGTTCATTCGGCCGAGTGTGTCGCCGTGGGGTGCTCCAGTTCTTTTTGTTAGAAAGAAGGATGGGTCGCTCCGTATGTGTATCGACTATCGACAGCTCAATAAGGTCACTATCAAAAACAAGTATCCATTGCCTCGAATGGATGATTTTTTTGATCAATTGCAAGGTGCGAGGTTCTTCTCCAAAATTGATTTACGGTCTGGGTATCATCAGTTGAAGATCAGGGAGCAGGATATTCCTAAGACCGCCTTCAGGACTCGTTATGGTCATTTTGAACTTCTGTTAATGTCCTTTGGGCTGACCAATGCTCCAGCAGCCTTTATGGATCTTATGAATCGAATTTTTAAACCGTTGCTAGACTCCTTCGTGATTGTTTTTATTGATGACATCCTTGTCTACTCGCGGAGGAAGACCATGCTAATCACCTTAGAGCAGTCCTGTAGACTCTTCGTCATCACCACCTGTATGCTAAATATTCGAAATGTGAGTTTTGGCTGGAAATAGTCACGTTCTTGGGTCATGTTGTTTCCAGAGAAGGGATTCAGTTTGATCCCCAGAAGATCGCAGCAGTGAAAGATTGGCCTAGACCAACGACCCCGATAGAGGTTCGCAGTTTCTTGGGACTAGCTGGGTATTATCGGAGGTTTGTGGAGGGATTCTCCACCCTCGCCTCCCCATTGACTAAATTGACGCAGAAAGTAGTTAAGTTTCAGTGGTCCGATGCTTGTGAAAAGAGTTTTCAAGAATTGAAGTCGAGATTGACTTCGGCACCGGTGTTAACATTGCCAGAAGGTTCAGAGGGATTTGTGGTCTATTGTGATTCTTCAAGGGTTGGTTTGGGGTGTGTGTTTATGCAATGTGGGAAGGTCATAGAGTACGCTTCAAGGAAACTCAAGAATCACGAGGGGAATTATCCGACGCATGATTTGAAACTCGCAGCTGTGGTGTTTGCATTAAAAAATTGGCGGCATTATCTTTATGGAGTCCACGTGGATGTGTTCTCAGACCATAAGAGTCTTCAGTATTTATTCAAGTAGAAGGAACTAAATCTGAGGCAGCGGAGGTGGTTAGAATTGCTTAAGGATTATGATATGAACATCTTGTACCATCCAGGAAAGGCGAATGTGGTGGTCGATGCTCTCAGTCGGAAATCCATGGGTAGTTTGGCTCATTTGGAAGCAGATCAGAGGCCCTTGGATCGGAAGGTTTATCAATTGGCCAGTTTGGGGGTTTGTCTTTCGACCTCAGGCGAGGGGGAAGTTATGGTGCATAATGGGGCAGAATCGTCACTTGTAGCGGAAGTCAAGAGAAGCAGTTTGATGATCCAGCATTGGCACAGTTGAAGGAGGGAGTTCTGAATGGCAAGATTTCGACATTTTTGCTCGGCAGCAATGACGGAGTGTTGCGATATCAGGGTAGGTTATGTGTTCCCGATGTAGATAATCTTCGGGGAAGGGTAATGGCGGAGGCTCATAGCTCCCGGTATTCGGTGCACCCAGGTTCTACGAAAATGTATCATGATCTCCGGGAAGTTTATTGCTGGGGCGGTATGAAGAGGGACGTGGCAGGCCATGTATCTAAATGTTCGATTTATCAACAGGTGAAGGCCGAGCATCAGAGGCCCGCTGGGTTAACTCAACTTATGGAAATACCGACGTGGAAATGAGAGGTGATCAACATGGATTTCGTGGTAGGGTTACCTCACACTCAGCGCAAGTTCGACTCGATTTGGGTAATAGTGGACCGACTCACGAAATCAGCTCACTTCTTGCCAGTCAAGTCCACCGATACTGCAAAACAGTACGCTCAGTTATATATCAAGGAAATAGTCAAGCTTCATGGCACTCCAGTTTCTATTATTTCGGATCGAGGGGCCCAGTTCACAGCTAACTTTTGTAGGAAATTTCAACAAGGTCTGGATACTCAAGTAAATCTCAGCACAACTTTCCACCCACAGACGGACGGGCAAGCAGAGCGGACTATTCAGACGCTTGAGGATATGTTGCGGTCTTGTGTTTTGGATTTCAAGGGTTCCTGGGATGATTACTTGCCGCTTATAGAGTTTGCTTACAATAACAACTTTCATTCTAGTGTTCAGATGACCCCATTTGAGGCATTGTACGGGAGGAGATGTAGATCTCCGATAGGATGGTTTGAGGTTGGTGAGGCAGAATTGATAGGGCCAGATCTTGTGCACCAAGCTATGGAAAAAGTTAGAGTCATTCAGGAAAGGATGAAAACTGCTCAGAGTCGTCAGAAATCCTATGCAGATGTTCGTCATAGGGACATATAGTTTCAGGTAGATGATTGGGTGTTCTTGAAGGTATCTCCCATGAAGGGAGTCATGCAGTTAGGAAAGAAGGGTAAATTGAGCCCAAGGTATGTCTGGCCGTATCGGGTCGCTCAACGGATAGGACAGGTCGTGTATAGGCTGGAATTTCCCCTTGAGCTGTCATTAGTGCACCTGGTATTCCACGTGTCTATGTTGAAGAAGGTAGTTTGAGATCCTTCTGCCATCGTGCCAGTTGGGACCATTGAGGTTAGTGAAGAATTGCCGTACGAAGAAGTTCCGGTTGCCATTCTCGATAGGCAGGTCCGTAGGTTGAGGAACAAAGAGATTGCTTCTGTTAAAGTGTTGTGGCGGAGTCAACGAGTCAAGGAGGCCACGTGGGAAGCAGAGAAAGAAATGAAAGAAAAATACCCTCATCTGTTTGAGCAAGTGTAGTAGTGATCGTGCGAATCATGGTTCCAAGGCAATTTGATGTTGTATTCGGACTCGTGCCAAGGCACCCTGTTTTTCCTTCCTCTCCTACTTGCCTTATTGTTGTAATTTTCCAACGCGTGCTAAAACTGTACACGAAGTTGCTAACTAGGTGGTGTGCCACCTTTAGAGCAAATAAAAAGTTTGTGAAACAAATGTGCTAAGTAAGTAATTAATAGTAGTGTATATTGGTAAATGGTAAGTAAGTAAAATTGTCTATGATCTATGGAGGTGATTGAACCGTATGGGGCACGCTGAAGTGGCCCAAAACTATGTGCAAATTGTATGCCACTAATAGAGTCTTATGTTAAATGGCGAGCCGTATGCATTGGTCAAGGTAATTGAATATGTGCAAGTATTGAGGTGAGGAATAGTATACCTGTTGTAGGGATAACTAAATTTGGGTAATGATGCTTGGAAATGTGTTTCGGGGGCTCTCTGACAAGTAGATAGGCCTATATACAAAGGAACCTCTGGCGAATTGTTCTGAAAATATTGGAGCTACTGTAAATTGGGAAGTTGCATATCATGTTTTAAAAAAGCAAATGATTTCCAAAATCCTCATTCGAGGACGAATGATTTTTAAGGGGGGGGGGGAGAATGTAAAGACCCGTAAAAAATTCCTGCTCAAAATACTGCCCGAATAAGTCCCCGAGTGGTTAACTCTGTGGAAATCCTTAAAACGGACCTTAATTTTGTAAAAATACCCCGGATTTGAAAGAACT
>ML285499.1:0-19986 GCA_005239495.1 Nicotiana undulata
TCACCACGCCTATACGTTGGACATGGGTTGCACATAGCAAATAAGACTCTATACCTAATCCCTAAAGCTGAGGTTATGCCAAACACTTACCTCGGCTCCGAAAATTGCAAGTCAAGCCTAAATCACAGCCTTTCCTCTCGAATCCAACTCCGAATCGAGGATATCTAGACATAATGGATTTATTAACATCAATAAGTACCCAATAAATCAATTTCTAAGCCAAGTTATGCATATCCTACTATTCTTCCAAGAATACTAAAATTCGACCCCGGGCCCACACGTTTAGATTTTCGAAAATTCATGAAGGAATCAATTACCCGGAGTCTAAGGATCGAAGTTATGTAATTTATTCAAGAATTTATGACCTAACATGGAAAATNACCCTAAAGTTTACTACCTAATTCAATGATTTTAGGTGGTTTATTAGTGAATTAAGCTTGGAATTATTGTTAAAATTAGATGTTTTATGGGGTTTTACTTACCTCTTAGAGTGGGTGGTCGTGGAAGGTGATGCCCCAAGCTTGGATGCCCTCTAATGGAGTTTGAAGATGGAAGGAATGAGGAAAACCCTAAATTTTGGAGTATTTAAGGGGCCTGCCAACAGGGGTTTCCGCACCTGCGACCATAGGACCGCAGGTGCGGTCTCGCACCTGCGAGAAAAGGATCGCAATTGCGGAAAAGGGCCTGGGACCCTGGGCTCGCACCTGCGGGGTTGGGAGCCGCACCAGCAGTCCCGCTCCTGCGGAATTCTGGTCGCCCCCGCAGAAAGGTCGCACCTGCGAAGGCCTGGACCGCACCTGCGGTCTCGCGCCTGCGGACTTTGGGAAAGGGGCTGGGATCGCACCTGCGAGGCTGGGACTGCAAGGGCGGTCCCGCACCTGCGGCTGGGCAACCGCACCTGCGGTCACACCAGCTGCTGTGCACCAGCAGTGGTTTTTGCTGGTTTTTGGCCTTGCGCGGGTCCGGGAGGCACCTGCGCCCACCCGAGCCCCTGTCCAAAAATACCAACAAGTCCCAAATCATTAAACGGACTTGCTCGAGCTCACGGAACACTCAATACAACGCTAAAACTCAAAATCACCCCCCAAATCCCCTGAATTCAAAACTTCAAAACTTTGAAATTCTATAATTCACTTCAACGCGCCAAACCGGCCTAAACCACACAGAATGACTTCAAATTTTGCAGATAAGTTATAAACGTCACAATGGAACTATTCCCGATCTCGAAATTTTATTCAGACCTCGGGAACATAAAATCACTTCTCAAGCCACATTTCAAATTCTTTAGAAACCTCACAAGATTATTAACTCCATTTTTCCTCACTTGGACCCGAAACCAATCAAATCAAACCCGTTTTACACCAAATCTCACAGATAGGACAAACAACATATAATAAACCTGTTTCGGGCTGCGGTACCATAACACGGGCCCGGTAACAAGGTTTTAACATAATTATTCACTTTCACATTCCTTTATTATTTTCAGAAAATAATTTTCTTTAAAAATTCATTTCCCGGACTTTGGGCCTCGGAATTTGATTCCGAGCATACGCCTAAGTCCCATATTCTCCTACGGATTCTCCGGGACCGTCACATCACGGGTCCGGATCCGTTTACCAAAAATGTTGACCAAAGTCAACTTTATTAAGTTATTCAATTCAAAAATCCCATTTTTATCAAATTTTCACATGAAAGCTTCTCGGCTACCTGCCCGGGCTGCGCACGCATATCGAGGTGAGATTAACGGAGGCTTTTGAGGCCTTGAAACACAGATTTAGCTTGAATTACTTAGGATGACCTTTTGAGTCATCACAATCATATAAGGGGTTAGATATGCTAGTGACAGGATAAGCAGTAGAACCACAAATAGAGGCACAAAAGAAAGAGCAGGAACCTTAAGCAAAAAAATTGAAGCATATTGTTTGGAATGCAATATCATTAACTAGGAGATACCAGTGATGCTAGTAATGAGCAGCAGAAGAGAGAGCAAATAGCACAGTATTAGCCTTGGCTTAGCAGCCGATTAATAGTAAGCAGCAAAGAGTAACGATAGAGACAAGAGAGAGAGCCATGAGAAGCAGAAAACAAGAGAGTAGTATAGAGAATTGAGCAAATGTTTGACTGACCAATGTTAGTCTGTCTGTTATGCAAAGGAGAAGGGAGTACTTATAATGCTGAAAATGAGTAAACAAATAAGGCAAGGAATAATGGCTTAACTCAAGTATGGGAATAGTGTCCAATTAGTATTAATTAGGGATATAGACTCCCTTAATTACGGAATCAAGTTCAAACGGACACAATCAAAGCTAAATAATAAAAATGAATCATTGTAAAATTGATTTTACTACATGCAATTACGGAAGTCTGTATTAACATAAAAATAGGGCAGTGTACAAATTTTAAATTCTAAAAATAGGTTCAAAGAGATACGCTTGAAAATCATAGAGAATCAGTAATAAACAAGGAAAGTATCACATAGATATAATAGGAATTCGAAATTGATACAATATTATAAAAGGAAAATGCACAATTGTGTTATTTAAGGAAAATATCACGAGAAATCAGTATAAAATCAGTAAGTAAAATAATCAGTGAGGTAAATGATTGAACTCAATAAGAATTTAAACAACAGTACTGATAAATATAAGAGATGTTCATAGAACAACAAGAGGATTAGAAGTTATAGCACTGAATCAAACAAGAACAAACGAGCACACACATAACAAAGATCGATAGAGTATTAGGGTTTCATCAAGAGCAGTTCGAACAACAATAAATCACAAAATAATTACTTAAACATGATACAGATAACTAAAACCAAGAAGAAATCATTTTAAAGACAGGGTTAAGAACCCTAGTGTTCAAATCACTAAAAGAAAAGGTTTTTCCAGAGAAAATCATAGGAAAATATCATAAGAATGTAAGAATGTAAGCAGACATTAAGAAAAAAAAATCAAAAACGCAGATGGTTAGGGTTTCGTGAAAACCCGTAAAAGAGGGCAAATCCTCAGAGACGGTATAGATTAGACTGGAAAACATGTAAACTTACTCAAATAGCCGGGGATTGTCCGGAAAGTGGCAAGAGGCTCAACAGAGGCAAGCAGACTGCTCCAGGCCCGTCTTGAAGGACCCAGGTTGGTGTTGAGCGAGTGAGAGGTGAATAGATGACCAAGAGGTAGTGAGGAGCCATGGATACCGGTGAGAGAAACGGCTGGAGAGGGGAACAGACCCATCAGAGGGGAAACTTCTAAAGAGTAACTCAGAGAGATAGAGAGATGAGAGAAGAAGGGTCGCGAAGGAAAATGAACCGGTGGGGGGAGGGTTAGGTTAGATGATATTTTTAGTATGGGTTGATCTGGGTCGTTGATCATATTTGATCAACGGCTCAGATTAAAGTAGGGGTTGGGCCGGGTAGGATTTAGTTGGGCTGGGTAGTTTGATTGTAATTTGGGTTGGGTAATTGGGTTCAATTGTGGCTAGTTTTAAATAAGGTAGGCTAGTTATTAAATACCCAATAGAAAATAGGTAATTAATTAATAAAATACTTAATAAATTAAAAGATGAAATTGAGTTAAAAATAAGTAAAATTACAATATTTAAACAATATAAAAAATGTAAGAAACATGAATTTCGAATTTTAAAGGTATACAATGACTAATTAGGCCATAATTGCAAAAATGATTGTAATTGAAATTAAATAGTACTCAATTGGCCAATTTACGAAATAATTGAAATTTAATAAGTAAAAAGTGGATTANTTTATTTAGAGCGTAATTTATGAATTATAAAAATATGAAAACTGTAAATAAATAGGGAATAATTCAAATAAAATGTGTAAAAGTTAGGAAAAATATTCATTATTACAAAGAGTGATTTTGAAAGGTTATATGCAAGTTTAAAATAATTTTGAGAAAAAATTGGGTATCAACAGCTGCCCCTCTTTACTCGGGAAGGATGAAAGAGTTGTCGGGTAAAGATATGATGGCCAATTTTGACCTGAGATGAAGCTGCGAGATAGAATTCGGTCGCACCCTGGTTTCTGAGCTGCCTACATATCCCTGGTTTTACAGGAATAAGGCCTCATGTAGTTCCGTAGTCATCGGCGAAATATACCGATGATGTTTTACAAGAACGGACACAAGGTGCATGGTGGGGTAAGAATACAAAGATCTTTCGGGGTCGTGACGAAGAACTGGAGCGCTCCGCTCCTGCCTGGTTTGCTATTCCGACCGGGTTACCTGCAAATAAAGATCGAACGTATATTGCATAATATAAACATGATGCAAGTTCCCGTTGGACTATGAATGTTGTCTTCGGACAATTAGGATGATGTCCATAGACCATGATGTCCTGGGCCATGAATCGCTTTGTGCGGGATTCGCAGGCTATGAAATGATGTTCTCGGGCCATGAGGATGGTGCCTCCGAACCATGATGCCTTTGAATAATGATATGCAAGTTGAATATAAAATATCCTTAGGCCATGAAATGATGTTCCCGGGCCATGAGGATGGTGCCTCCGAACCATGATGCCTTTGAATAATGATATGCAAGTTGAATATAAAATATCCTTAGGCCATGAAATGATGTTCCCGGGCCATGAGGATGGTGCCTCTGAACGATGATGTCTTTGGACAAGTTGGTGATATTTCAGCCCATGAAGAGTGCAATAGTATGATGCTGACAAGATAGAGCTTAGTCTTGCGATTTGCCAAAAGGAAAGCGGGGCAGAGCTTAGCCCGAAAGAAAGCGTAGATAAATATCGCTGCGAAAGGTAATTGTTCTGAAAAAGTAGAGATAAGAAATGTGCGTAGTGAAGTAAAATGCGGATAGAGGTAGCGTAGAACCTCGAAAGGAAGAATGACAGCCTTATGCAAGGAGTAGAGTGCAGGGAGACAGTGCTTGGTCTCGGAAGGCAGAATGACAGCCTTATGCAAGGAGTAAAGTGCAGGGAGACAGTGCTTAGTCTCGGAAGGCAGAATGATAGCCTTATGCAAATGCAAGAAATAAAATGCAGGGAGACAATGCTTAGTCTCGGAAGGCAGAATGATAGCCTTATGCAAATGCAAGAAATAAAATGCAGGGAGACAATGCTTAGTCTCGGAAGGCAGAAAGGTAGCCTTCTGCAGTACAAGAAATAAAATGTTGGGAGACAGTGCTTAGTCTCGGAAGGCAGAATGGTAGCCGTATGCAAATGGAGATGGAGACAAAGCTTAGTCTCGAGAGGAAGAAAAGTAGCCTTATGCAAATGTGAATGCAGATGGAGGTAGAGCTTAACCTCATGCAAGATGGAGACAAATCTTAGTCTCGGAAGGCAGAATATTAGCCTTATGCAGTACAAGAAATAAAAATGCAGGGAGATAGTGCTTAGTCTCGGAAGGCAGAATGGTAGCCTTATGCAAATGGAGGTAGAGCTTAACCTCATGCAAGATGGAGACATAACTTAGTCTCGAAAGGCAGAAAAGTATCCTTATGCAAATGCGAATGCAGATGGAGGTAGAGCTTAACCTCATGCAAGATGGAGACAGAGCTTAGTCTCGGAAGGCATAAAGGTAGACTTATGCAATGATGCGAGTGTGGGAAGATAAAATTACAGTAAGAGTTCTTAGCTGATGATAAATTATGGCGATATGATTGTTGTGAATACAGAGCTGCTTGTGGTGATAGTAAATGTTGGCAATGCGGGACGGGTTCGCGAATGTCTTGAGACGTCTTGCGAAGATAAAAAGATAGTTGGGTTTTCGCCGTCTTTATGCCTGCGTCCAAAGAAAAATCGTGAGTTTTGTAAAGGGGAAGGTTAGTTCGTATACCCTACTGGCTTGATCCGGCCTGCTTGCTTGATGACGATGACCTTGTTTGTACTGTGGGGGTAGCGTTGCTAAAACAAACTGATTTTTGAGAAAAAATAAATATGCATGATTTTGTAAAATATGATAGGATATATAGAAAGCATATTTTCCATTGGATGAACCGACGACCGTGACGTGGTTCAAGACATTGCAACCTCCATTATGGCGGAGATTTGAGAGTTCCTTCTCAACCCTTGCCCCATTTTGATGGGTGAAAACTTCTGGTTGTTACTGGTGCGGTGCTCGGCTGAACTTGCTTCAGAATTTTGAGGTCCCTCCTCAAAATTCTGCCCAAATTTCCATTCGTGGGGAAAAATGAAATTTTTATCAGAATGTGACTGAACCCACAGGGCTGACTACGTATCCCCTCTTAAACGGGAATCAGGTCAGGCGTACTTCATTTAGCATTGATAGAAGCATAACAATTACACATAGTAGCGCTTGACTGCATCTGAGTTGATTGGTTCTGGACAAATTTCTCCATTTATTTCCACCAGCATGAGTGCTCCTCCTGTTAGCGCGGTGAACCATGTACGGGCCTTGCCAATTAGGAGAGAATTTCCGTTTTGCTTTGTCTTGATGAGGAATGATTTTCATTAACACCAGCTGCCCCAGTATGAATCGTCTTGGTTTCACTTTCTTGTTGAAGGCTCGGGTTATTCTATTTTGATATAGATGACCATGAAAAACCGCGTTCATTCTCTTTCCGTCTATGAGGACCAATTGCTCATAGCGGCTTCTTATCCATTCAGCGTCACTGAGTTTGGCATCTTGTATAATTCTCAAAGATTGAATTTCAACTTCAGCAGGAATGAAGGCTTCTGTACCGTATACCAACATGTAAGGAATTGCCCCGGTTGATGTGCGGACCGTGGTGCGATACCCCAGTAAGGCGAACAACAGCTTCTCATGCCACTGCTTGTGCTTCTCTATCATTTTTCTCAGTATCTTTTTGATGTTCTTGTTGGCAGCCTCAACGACTCCATTCATTTGAGGTCTGTATGCTGTAGAATTCTTGTGCTTGATCTTGAAAGTTTCACACATTACTCTCATCAAATCACTGTTGAGATTGGAACCATTATCGGTGATGATTGACTCTGGAACTCCAAACCGGCAAACAATGGGGTCGCGGACAAAATTGGCCACGACTTTCTTAGTAACTGCTTTGTAAGATGCAGATTCAACCCATTTGGTGAAATAGTCAATGGCAACCAGAATGAACCTGTGTCCGTTGGAGGGGGCATGCTCGATTGGTCCAATAACATCCATGCCCCAAGCGACGAACGGCTAGGGTGAGCTTGTTGCATTAAGCTCGCTGGGAGGTACCTTTATCATATCCCTATGTATTTGACACCGATGGCATTTGCGGACATGCTGGATGCAGTTTGTTTCCATGGTCATCCTAAAATAACCAGCCCAAAGAAACTCTTTTGCTAGAACAAACCCGTTCATATGAGGACCGCATGTACCATCATGTATTTCCTCCAACAGCTTCGTTGCTTCCTTTGCTTCGACACATCTTAGCAAACCCAGATCAAGATTTCTCCTATATAGGATTCCTCCGCTGCAAAAGAAGTTGTTTGATAACCTTCGAAGAGTGCGCTTCTGAGTGGCGCTTGCAAGTTCTGGGTACTCTCCTTCCGTCAAGTATTTCTTAATGTCATGAAACCAAGGCTTTCCATATGCTTCTTCTTCAATGTATGCACAGCAAGCTGGCTGAGTGTGAATTCCTACCGGGATAGGATCAATAAAATTCTTATCTGGATGCTGGATCATGGATGACAAGGTGGCCAGTGCGTCGGCGAACTCATTCTGGATTCTGGGAACATGCCGAAATTCAATCTTTGTGAACCTCCTTCTCAATTCCTGCACACGATGAAGGTATGGCAGTATCTTGGAATTTTTGGTCGCCCATTATCCTTGAACTTGGTGTATCAATAAGTCCGAATCGCCAATTACTCATAATTCCTGAACATTCATGTCGATGGCCAAGTTGAGCCCAAGGATGCAAGCCTCATATTCAGCCATGTTCTTGGTACAGGGGAACCTGCATTTGGCGGATACCGGGTAGTGTTGACCAATTTCTAAAATTAGGACTGCTCCAATACCCACGCCTTTGAAGTTTGCGGCCCCATCAAAGAACATCCTCCAACCGTCGTAGGATTCTACAATGTCCTCTCCTACGAATGATACCTCTTCATCAGGGAAATACATTTTTAGAGGTTCGTATTCTCCATCCATGGGATTCTCAGCAAGATGATCGGCTAATGCTTGTCCCTTGACTGCCTTCTGAGTTACGTAAATGATGTCGAACTCACTTAATAGAATCTGTCATTTAGCCAGCTTGCCAGTGGGCATAGGCTTCTGAAAGATGTACTTGAGCGGGTCCATCCTCGATATGAGGTACGTTGTGTAGGCACATAAATAATGCATCAACTTCTGTGCGACCCAAGTCAAAGCACAACAGGTACGTTCTAATAGAGAATACCGGGCCTCATATGGGGTGAACTTCTTGCTGAGATAGTAAATTGCTTGCTCCTTTCTTCATGTTTCGTCATGTTGCCCGAGAACGCAACCGAAAACAGCCAAGTAGAGTAACAGAGGTTTACCCGACTCTGGGGGTACCAAGACTGGTGGTGTTGAGAGATATTCCTTGATCATGTCGCAGGCCTTTTGATAATCCTCAATCCATTTGGTCGCAGCATCCTTCCTCGGCATTTTGAAGATTTGCTCACAAATGACGGTAGATTGGGCTATGAACCGACTGATATAATTGAGCCGTCCTAGGAAGCTCATAACATCCTTTTTGTTCTTTGGTGGTGGCAATTCTTTGATGGATTTGACCTTTGATGGATCTAGCTCTATTCCTCGACGACTGACAATGAACCCTAGCAGCTTCCCAGCAGGAACCCCGAATGCACACTTCGCAGGGTTAAGCTTCAAATTGTATTTCCTTAGCCTGTTGAAGAAATTTCTCAAATCTTCCATGTGATCAGCAACTTTCTTTGATTTGATGATAAAGTCGTCCACATATACTTCGATTTCCTTGTGAATCATATCATGGAATATAGTAGTCATGGCTCTAATGTAAGTGGCCCCAGCGTTCTTCAGGCCGAACGACATCATTTTGTAGCAATACACCCCCCATGGCGTAATGAATGCCATTTTCTCAACATCTTCCTTGTCCATCCAGATCCGCAAAACAATCCACAAAGGACTGCAGCTCGTGTTTGGCACAGTTTTCAAATAAGATGTATATATTTGGTAAGGGGAAGTTGTCTTTCGGACTGGCCCGATTGAGATCCCAGTAGTCGACGCAGACTCTGACCTTCCCGTCTTTCTTTGGTACAGGCACAATGTTGGCTAACCATGTAGGATATTCGACCACCCGGAGAATTCTGGCGTTTATCTGCTTAGTGACCTCTTCTTTGATTTTCAAACTCATGTCTGGCTTAAAATTTCTGAGCTTTTGCTTCACTGGTGGGCATGTTTGATTGGTTGGCAGCTTGTGGGCCACAATAGATGTACTGAGGCCAGTCATGTCATCATATGACCAGGGGAATATGTCCCCATACTCCCTTAAGAATTCTGTATATTCTTCCTTTTCTGATTGCGACAGATGAATGCTGATGCGTGTTTCTTTGACGTTCTCTGTGTTTCCCAGGTTGACGACCTCAATCTCATCCAAGTTAGACTCAGGTCTATTCTCAAAGTTCTCGACTTCTTTAATAATATCCTCAGGTATATCATCCTCATCTAACTCGGAATCCATTTGTTGCGTTGTCTCGTTGCAAGTCACAATCGTTGGTTCATCAAGATGAGTAATACTAATGCTGTGTAAAATAAGTAATGGGAAGGAAAACAGTAGCAAGTGAGTATAAGTAAATGTAAGATTTGTAAGGAAATTGGAAATGCTTTGATAAATTGAGTAATTGTTTGAATATAAGAGCTCTTTCTTGCGGAAATTAAAAAATGCGGAAGGAAATGCTTTAAATAAACTGTAAATAATGTTTGTTTTGTTAGCCTTGCTACCCCGAGGCTCGACGGGCTCTGGTTGTTCGGACAGACCAATTCTTGAGATATAATGCTAGAATGCATGAACCAACCTTTGGGGAGGGGAATAATAAAAGAAACAAAAAGAAAAAGGTAACAAGTCAGTGAGGATTATAAAACATATTGCGGTAATTAAAACACGTGATGCGAGAATGTAAAACGCATCCTAAGTTGGGGAACCTATTGAGCCCGAGGTAGGCCTAGCGACAAATTAATTTGGAGAACTAAAGATGCAAAATGCCTCATTTTATTGATGTAAAAATGGACGAATCCAAAAACAATACAAAAACAATAAGCAAGAAATAAAAACACTAATGGCCATCGACCTTATTACATTGGTAAAGCGGAAAAGAAAATCCCATCTAATTGGGTCCCAGAAAGACCTTCTCCAAGCTTGGCCCTCTTGTCATATTTTAGATCATGCTGAGTCTGGGGACTTCGTGCCTCGTTTCTTGCGAACAAACAAGGTTAGGCCCTTATCCCTGCCAGACTCGACTATTTAACATCAATAATTAGCAAAGCATTTAGGTTCTCCAAATAAATGCAAAGAACGTGAATGTGTCCTTTTGGGTTCTAGGGAAACCCAATGGACTTTGGACGAGGCTATCTTAAAGCTATTGTGCGGACAACACGTTAGCTTGGCTAGGTTTGACCATGATGCATGCAACATACGATGGAGTAAGGTTTCTATTGGGGTTCTAGACTGGTACCCCTGAGCGGACAACTCAAGGGGAAAAGGCACGGAACTGTCGACTGCACCGTTGATCGACTAGTTTTACCACAAATACGTCTTTCCAAATTTAGGGGGTAGTAATATTGGAAGAGTGCAACAAACTCATTGTAACCGTTGCTATAGGATTTGTTTGGCACGAGTGGAATATGAATGCGGAGCATGATATGCAATAATAAGTATTAAACAGATAAGCATGTATTTTCACGTTGAGGAAAGCAGTAAAGAAAGGAAATACAACAGTTATAATGGAAAGCGGTTACAAAGAAAACATGAAGATATGTCAGTTACATTCAAGTGAAATAAATACTTGCAAAAAAATTAAACAATTAACGACAAATAACGGGACATAGGAAAAGGTGTAAGCATTTAAATGACAATTAAAAGCCCAAATTCACAAAGCAGATTGTAATGGTATAAGCCTAGGGAAGGTCCCCAGCAGAGTCGCCATGCTGTCGCGCCCCTTTTTTCTATCGCACGGGTTAGGTACGGGAGATCGGGTTAAGACATTATGGACAACTCCTTTAAAAGAAAGGAAGAGTCACCACCTAACGATTTAACGGTGCGTTAGGGCACCTAGAGTTGATAACTCGTAGACTAGTTTGCATTACCAGAGAACGGGTAAGGGCTTGATATTATCCCAAGGGGAAGGTGTTAGGCACCCCTCAGGATCCACCACTGTGGGTCCCAGCCAATAAGCTTTGTGAATTTGGATGACAAGCAAGTAACAAATAAGGCTCACGTATGAGGGGATTTAAGACAAGTATGAAAATCTTTAAAGGTTTTGAATAACGTAAACATTTGAAAAGAAGTGTCCTAGGTTTAAAGTAATACGGATCATTTCAATGCAATAACCGGTATGTCACACCTCGGGGATGCGGCTACACGTGGTATTAGCGCACCGGTCATCTACCCATCCCACCCCGTAAGGCTATTTAAAAGGCATGTTGGTCACGAATGCTTATTGCGTGCCGTTACCCGTCCCATCCTATATGTCCTGGAGGGTGATTGTCACGACCCAGAATCCTAATCCGAGTCGTGATGGAGCCCAACGACGAGGTTAGGCAAGCCAACGCAAACTACACCAAGTGCTACCCTTCCCATTTAATTAAACAAGTCAGAGAATTCCAGTTATAACAACTAAAATGATACTATCCTTGAGCGAAAGTAAGTCATAGTAGATACAAAGCCGAGATATAGCATACCCATGCATATACATCCGAAAACCCCAAAAATATAAATATACTACGCGTGTGTGCCAGGAACTAGTGTCACGAGTGTCATGGGCAACTACTGAATATAAAATGACTACAATATATACAGAGCCTCCGTCTGAATGAAATGGACAGAGGAATATAACAAAGAGCTCCAAGGTGCTGCTAGAAAGTCGCCGGGAAAGTAGCTCACCGTGAAGTATGACCACGCTATCAATATCCAACACCGGCCTGATAGTCAGACGAGCCAGCCTCCAGACCTATACAGTCAAGTACAGAAAAGAAAAGAAAGTGCAGCATGAGTACATATTAAAAAAATATGTACCCGGTGAGTATCCCGCCTAAACTCGAAGATGTAGTGACGAGAGGTCAACTCGATACTCACTAAGGTCCAGCAGTAATAACATATGATAAAATATGATGAAATACAGTAGGCATGTCAGGGAAATAAGCCACAAGTACATATACTAAAAGCAGAAAAATCCAAACAGCTACTGAACTTAAACAATAAAGCACATTCAACAGTAAGACCACCGAATGAAACAAAAATCACAAATTCTTAGATCCGCCGTGGCGTACGGCACGCTCCCATAAGGTACTTTCTACACTCGCCGTGGCGTACGACCCGATCCCATATTCATTTCAATTTCTTTCCAACACTGCCGTGGCGTACGGCCCGATCCCACATATTTCAATTACTTTTCAATTCCGCCGTGGCGTACGACCCGCTCCCATATATTTCACAATTTCTTTTCAATTCCGCCGTGGCGTACAGCCCGCTCCCATATATTTCACAATTTCTTTTCAATTCCGTTGTGGCGTACGGCCCACTCCCATATATTTCACAATTTCTTTTCAATTCTGCCGTGGCGTACGGCCCGCTCCCATATATTTCACAATTTCTTTTCAATTCCGCCGTGGCGTACGACCCGCTCCCATATATTTCACAATTTCTTTTCAATAAAGCCTCAGGAGACTAACGCGATGCAAAACATAATTTTGTAGTACATATGGCATTACTGTAAATCATATGACGCATTACAAAGAAAAACATATCAGGCATTACAAGAAAAACATATTTAAGGCATTACAGGAAAAACATACAAGGCATGATGTGGGCCTAACTACCCGGACATAACAACAATAGCCGCTACGTACGGACTCTCGTCACTTGGCGCGTACGTAGCCCCCAAACAAGTTACACATAGCATATACATCACCTATGGGGACAATTCCCTCTTACAAGGTTAGAAAGGAGACTCACATCGTGTCGATTCTACCCCTCGGACCACAATTGCGCCCAAAACTCCGAATTCTATACCCGAGGACTCGCAACTAGTCAAAAGATATACAATAACATCAATGCATGTACAATGTGATAACTTATCTTAGTTATTCAATAAAATCGCCATTCTTGAAGAATTCCCAATTTCCAACCCCGGCCTCTCATGGTCAAATTCCGAAAATTCTCGAAGGGATCACTCACCTATAGCCTAAGGATCATTAAGGTGTGATTTCTACTTGATTTCATGGCCTAGAATGGAAAATTACAAAATCCTCAAGAACCCTATAATTACTACCTAATTCTATGATTTTAGATAATTTAATAGTGAATTTAACTGGGGATTAGTGTTTGAAACTAGTAAAACTATGGAGTTTACTTACCTTAATAGCAGTGGTGGAAGGTTTCTTGAAGAGCTCTCTAAAATCTTGAAGAGGAAGATGAAAATGGAGGAACAAGGCTAAGTCCCGTATTTTATAAAACTGCCTAGTGATTCCTTCACTGCGATCGCGACAAGGGGCCTGCGATCGCGAAGGCCAACTGGCCAGACCTCTGTTATCGCGGCAGAGGTCCTGCGATCGCGAAGAACAAATGGCAAGACCTCTGCGATGGCGACAGGGGTCCTGCGATCGCGAAGAACAAACCCACCCGGCCCAGACGCGACTCTATGCGATCGCAAGAAACGGGCTGCGATCGCGAAGCTGTGGAACCCAGACCTCTGCGATCGCGGAGGGGAGGCTGTGATCGCAGTGAACAATCACCAGCCCAGCAAAATCCTTCTCCGCGATCGCAACCCACCTCTGTGATTGCAGAGAAGGAAACCAGATAGCAAATTTTTCTAGTTTTCCAACTTAGCTCCCGGGGGTCCAAAACACACCCGAGCCCCTCGGGACCCCGTCCAAAAGCACCGGCAAGTCTGTATTCGTGACACGGACTCGCTCGAACTCTCAGAACATAAAAACAACAACGAAACTAAGAATTCAACCCCTAAACCAAATTGAATCAAAACTTAAGAACTTGGAATTCTTGAATTCACTTAAACGCGCCGAACCGGCCTAAACTACTCAGAATGACTTCAAATTTTCCAGACAAGTTATAAATGACACAACGGAACTATTCCCGATCTCGGAATTTCATTCGGACCTCAAGAACATAAACTCACCTTTCAAGCCAAATTTCCAATTCTTTAAAAACCTCAAAACTTCATTAACTCCAATTTTCCTCATTTTGATCCGTAACCAATCAAATCAAGTCCGTTTCTTACCAAATTTCATAGATAACTTATATAACACATATTGAACCTGTTCCGGGCTCCGAAATCATAATACGGGCCCGACAGCACATGTTACACATCAAGGTTCTTTTTCATAAGCCTTTAATATTTTCATAAAACAATTTTCTTTAAAAATTCATTTCTCGGACTTGGGTCCTCGGAATTCGATTTCGGGCATACGCCCAAGTCCCTATTTTCTTACGGACCTTTCGGGACCGTCGGATCACGGATCCAGGTCCGTTTACCAAAAATGTTGACCAAAGTCAATTTTATTCAATTAATTACCAAAAATTTAACTCTTAATCAAGTTTTTCACATAAAAGTTTCCCGGCTACGCGCCCGGGCTATGCACGCACATCGAGGTGAGATTAATGGAGGCTTTCGGGCCTCAAAACACAGTCAAAAATAGATGCACATAAGATGACCCCTTTTTGGGTCATCACAATCTCCCCCTCTAAAACAAACATTCGTCCTCGAACGGACGTTGAATCGTACCTGAAGTGCCGAATAGTTGTGGATACCTGCTCCGCATGTCCTCCTCGGACTCCAAAGTCGCCTCATCGACTGGTTAGCCCCTCCACTGGACCTTTACGACAGAAATTCTCTTAGACCTCAACTGGCGGTCCTGCCTGTCAATAATAGCGATTGGCTCCTCCTGGAAGCCAAACTTATCATCTAACTGAATAGTCCTGAATTCAATCACGTGAGAGAAATCGGCATGATATCTGCGGAGCATGGATACATGAAATACCGGATGAACTCTCGATAAGGCGGGAGGTAAAGCGAGCTCATAAGCAACCTCCCCGACTCGCCTCAACACCTCGAAAGGGCCTATAAACCTGGGGCTCAACTTGCCCCTCTTCCCGAATCTCATAACGCCCTTCATCGGCGAAATCTTCAACACAACCTTATCTCCCTCCATAAATGTTATATCACGTGCCCGCTGATACGCGTAACTCTTCTGTCTAGACTGAGCTGTACGGAGCCTTTCCTGAATAATCTTCACCTTTTCCAAGGCATCTCTCACCAGATTTGTACCATATAGCTTGGCCTCGCCAGGTTCAAACCACCCAAGCGGAGAACGACATCGCCAACCATATAAATCCTCGAATGGAGCCATCGGAATGCTGGACTGATAACTGTTATTGTATGCAAACTCTGCCAAAGGCAAGAACTGGTCCCATTGACCGCCAAAATCAATCTGAGTGCCCATCTCACTGTGCAATGCACTCGAAAAGTGCGAGGTGAACTGAGGACCTCGATCTGATATAATGAACACCGGCACACCGTGCAACCGGACTATCTCCCGAACATAAATCTGGGCCAGCCTCTCTGTAGAATAAGTAGTAGCCACAAGAATGAAATGCGCCGATTTGGTCAACCTATCCACAATGACCCAAACCGCGTCAACCTTCCGCAAAGTCCAAGGCAACCCAACCACAAAGTCCATGGTGATGCGCTCCCATTTCCACTCAGGATTGGGCATCTGCTGAAACAAGCCTCCTGGCCTCTGGCTCGTACTTGACCTGCTGACAATTGAGACACCTAGCCACAAACTGCACTATATCTTTCTTCATCCGCCTCCACCAGTAGTGCTGCTTCAAATCACGGTACATTTTCGTAAGGTCCCTCTGTTTAAGCAAGTACTACAGGCTGCGGTGGTCAGTATAAACCTCACAAGATACACCATATAGATAATGCCGCCATATCTTCAAAGCATGAACAATCGATGCCAACTCCAAATCGTGCACATGGTAATTCTTTTCATGAACCTTCAGCTGTCGCGAAGCATAAGCTATAACCCTGCCATCCTGCATCAGCATACACCCCAACCCGATGTGTGAAGCGTCGCAATAAACGGTATATATCCCAGAACCGGAAGGCAATGACAGAACTGGTGTTGAGGTCAAGGCTGACTTGAGCTTCTGAAAGCTCGCCTCACACTCGTCGGACCACCGAAACGGGACATTCTTTTGAGTCAATCTGGTCATTGGGGCTGCAATAGAGGAGAGCCCCTCCACGAATCGGCGATAATAGCCTGCTAGGTCCAAGAAACTCCTAATCTCTGTAGCAGAAGTAGGACGTGGCCAACTCTGAACCGCCTTAATTTTCTGAGAATCAACCTTGATACCTTCTCCGGATACCATATGCCCCAAAAATGCCACGGAATCTAACCAGAACTCACACTTGGAGAACATAGTATACAACTTATGTTCCCGCAAGGTCTGGAGCACAACTCGCAAGTGCTGCTCATGCTCACCCATGCTCCGCGAATATATCAAGATGTCATCAATGAAGACGATGATGAAGGAATCAATATACGGCCTGAATACCCTATTCATCAAGTCCATGAAGGCTGCAGGGGCATTAGTCAAACCAAAGGACATTACCAGGAACTCATAATGGCCATATCTGGTACGAAATGCCGTTTTCGGAACATATGAAGCCCGAATCCTCAGCTGATGAGAACCCGATCTCAAGTCAACCTTAGAAAACACGCGAGCTCCCTGTAACTGATCAAACAAATCTTCGATGCGTGGCAGAGGATACTTATTCTTGATGGTTACTTTATTCAGCTGGCGGTAGTCAATGCAGATCCGCATAGACCCATCCTTCTTTTTCACAAATAAGACTGGAGCACCCCATGGCGACACACTCGGCCTGATGAACCCCTTGGACAACAACTCCTCAAGCTGCTCCTTCAACTCCTTCAGCTCCTTAGGAGCCATACGATAGGGGGGGATGGAGATAGGCTGAGTATCTGGGGCCAAATCAATATAAAAGTCAATATCTCGATATGGAGGCATGCCTGGAAGATCCGAAGGACACACATTCGGAAACTCTCGAACAATAGGCACTGAATCAATGGTAGGAGACTCGGCGGTGGTGTCCTGCACATAAGCAAGGTAGGCCAAACAACCCTTCTCTACCATATGCTGAGCCTTTATGAAGCAAATAACCCGGCTAGAGGCACTAACTGAAGAACCTCTCCATTCTAGTCTAGGCGACTCAGGCATGGCTAAAGTGACTGTCTTGGCATGGCAATCTAACACATCATGATAAGGATATAGCCAATCCATGCCCAGGATCACCTCATAATCAATCATATCCAGCAATAAAAGATTTGCTCTGGTATCGAAATCGCAGAAAGTGACCACACAAGACCTGTAGACTCGGCCTACTACAACAGAATCACCCACATGAGTGGACACATATATAGGAGAACCCAAGGACTCACGAGGGATATCTAGAAAATGAGCAAATAGTACACAAGCATATGAATACGTGGATCCTGGATCAAATAGTACCAAAGCCTCCCTACCACATACTGAGATAATACCTGTGATCACGGCGTCTGAGGCCAGTGCATCTGATCTGGCCGGAATGGCATAAAATCTGGCTGAGGCTCCTGAAGACTGAACTCCCCCAGAGTGAACAGGAACTAACTGACCTTCTCCTGACTGGCCTCCACCTCTAGGACGACCCCTGCCGACCTGTCCTCCACCTCGAGGAGGCCGGACTGCTGGTGCTGAACTCCTAGGTTGATAACTCTGTTGCACTGCCTTGCCCCGATACCTGGGACAAAACCTCCACGTATGACCCGACTCCCCATACTCGAAACAACCTCCTGGTGCTACAGCCCGTTGCCCGAAAGAGGAAGAATCCTAAATAGCTGGAGGGCGGTGTGAACCCTCTAGTAAGGCACTGAAATAGGAACTAGAGGATCTCTGATGATTGGAATAACTGGTGGGTGCACCCTGGGTGGCTGGGGGCGGTAGGAACGCTCTGGCATAGCCGAACTGAGGCCTCGCTGAAATACCCCTGGGAGGTAGTGGAGGTGCTGAATATGAAGGCCTACTGAACTGGCCACCTCCGAAATGACCTCTACCCCTAGCTAGAGCACCCCTGAAGTCGCCTGTGAACCTGGCCATCTTGTCCGGCTGACCTGGCTGACCCTACTCTCTGCTCCTCATACAGTAACCCTCAATCCGTCGAGCTATCCGACTACAAGCTGGTATGGGGTACCCATCTCTACCTCTCTGGACATAGAGGCCCTAATACCTAGATGCAAAACTGCCACAAACCGTCGCACCCTCTCGGCATCAGTAAGCAATATCATAAGGGCATGGAGAGACAACTCGGAAAATCTGGCCTCATAATCAGTCACTGACATCTGCCCCTGCTCTAGTCGCTCAATGACCCCGTAGCTCCTCCCTCTCAGAAGGTGGAATGTATCTGTCTAGAAATAACTGAGCGAACTGATCCCACGTGACAGGAGGAGAATCTACTGGCCTGCTAAGAATATAGAACTGCCACCACCTGCGAGCTCTGCCCTCTAACTGAAATGTGGTGAAATCCACTCCATGGGATTCCAAAATCCTCATGTTGTGCAGTCTGTCCCTGCACCTGTCAATAAAATCCTGAGCATCCTCTCCCCGCTCACCCCCGAAGACTGGAGGGCGAAGTCGTGTCCATCTATCCAACATCTTCTGCGGGTCACCCTCTGCAACTGGCCTGGGCTCTGAGGCTGCTACTACGGGATGAACCCCTCCCACGGGCGATGTGCCCGGGGTATGATGTGTTGCTGCTGCCTGACCTACGGCCTGAGCGATAGGAGTCTGGACTCCGCCTCCCACCTGCGAAGTAGCAGGGACGGTTGGAAATAAACTAGCTTGAGACATAGTGTCCATGAATCTCAGCATACGGCCCATGAACTCCTTAAAGCCTGGCCCCGTCATGAAATCCACTGGAGCAGGTGCTACTGGAGGCACCTCATCCTGCTCCTCTATAATAGGGTCCTCTAGTGGTGTCGCTGGCGTAGTTCTAGGACGCTCTCATCCCCTGCCTTGAGCCGGTGCTCTGCCCCTACCTCTACCCTGACCTTGGGCAGCCGGGGTAGCGGCCTCTCCCGGACCAGGAACATTGGATGCACGCGTCCTCACCATCTGTGAGAGAATAGAAGAATAAGTTTGAGTACATCATAGATTGCACGACAGGATATGAATAAAGGGAAGTTTCCTAACACCCCATAGCCTCCTGAAGATAAGTACAGACGTCTCCGTACCGATCCGCAAGACTCTACTGGGCCTTCCTGTGACTCGTGAGACATACGTGAACCTAGTGCTATGATACCACGTTGTCACGACCCAGAATCCTAATCCGAGTCGTGATGGCGCCCAACGACGGGGTTAGGCAACCCAACGCAAACTACACCAAGTGCTACCCTTCCCATATAATTAAACAAGTCAGAGAATTCCATTAATAACAACTAACATGATACTAGCCTTGAGCGAAAGTAAGTCATAGTAGATACAAAGCCGAGATATAACATACACATGGATATACATCCCAAAACTACAACAATATAAATACACTACGCGTGTGTGCCAGGAACTAGTGTCACTACTGAATATACAATGGCTACAATATATACAGAGTCTCCGTCCGAATGAAATGGACAGAGGAATACAACAAAGAGCTCCAGGGTGCTGCTAGAAAGTTGCCGGGAAAGCAGCTCACCGTTGAAGTATGACCACGCTATCAATATCCAGCACCGGCATGATAGTCAGACGTGCCAGCCTCCGG
>MDKH01057639.1:0-48353 GCA_005239495.1 Nicotiana undulata
TTGTCGCAATATTTTTCGGTCTTGATTTTATTTTCTTGACGCAATTTATTGTCTACAATATCTAAACCATAGAAAAACAATAAAATTTACTAGAGAGTAGCACTACTTGCAGACATTGTGCATTTAATAGTTAATAATACTATCGTGTTGGATTGTTAAGTAGACTTTCTATCTTTAATCAATTTTTTCACTCAAATCCTAGACATAGGGATGACAACGGGCGGTGCGGTGCGCGGCGGTGCGGGTTTCAGCATTCACGGGGCGGGTTACGACATTTGCAGCGGCGCGGGTTCTATTTTTTAAGAAAAAGAAAATTACTGCGGGGCGGATTTAATTTTTTGACTAAACCTAAAATGCTATTCTCTGCTTACAACCTTGGGTAGTTTGAAAGCTGCTGAGAAATGAGTTTCCAAGAACATTTCTGTCCATCTTTCTGACAACATTTTAAATCTCATTTTAGACGAGTTGCTTCCTCTAATATGTGATTCTGCAAACTTAATTATTGGTGCAGAAGTGAAAGCTTAATAAAACATATTTGTAAAATAAAATAATAGGATATGATGGCAACCAGTCGAATCACTCTTAAAATAAATGTTTGTTTTGGTTGTTTAGTTAAAATTGGTTGTATTGTATTGTTAAATCCATTATTTCGGAATAATGAAAAGTTCCATTTTTTTGGAACAACCAATTTGGTGGTGGGATTGTTTCATATCTTTCTTTCTAATTATGCCCTAACTTATTACTTTATAATTCTATTTTACCCTTTACCTTTTTTTATTTTAAATAATAGCAAAGTCCTTTCTCATAGAATTCTATAATATAATTATACGTGAAGTCTAATAGCTATAAATTCTCAAAAACAACATCTCAAATACCTATATAATAACCTACGTGAAAACTCATTTTGTTCTTCTGCCGCTTCTCCATACTCTTCAGGTAAAGGTTTAGTTCTGAACGGAGTCTACTTGACATTTTTTTTAAATTTTTTTATTATTATGATCTTTTTTTTTTTTGGTAAATAAGTAACTTTGTTACCGAGGGCAATATTATTATGACCTAACTATGAATATAGTGCACTTATTATTATTTTGTAATATTGTTAACTTGTTCAACTAATTTCGATAGAATTTGCATCAATTTAATTGCTTAATTTATATATAACATATAATTAGTGATAAATTAGTAGGAATGAGTTTTCTTAAATAATTTTTATGTGTAATTCTTGATAAATTAAATATTTAAAATAGTTGAGGGTATTTTAGTAAACTTATCAGCTACATTACAATACGATACAGTCAAACCAAACAACAAAATATTATTTACCAACAACAATCAATAAAATCTATCCAAACATTGTATTCATAAAACGATACAATACAGTACAATACGATACATTATAAAACGACGGGGAATAGTGATCCAAACAGAGTGTTAAGTAAAATGAGTATAGACGAAGAAAAGAAACAAATTTACAAAAAAAAATGAAGCTGCAGGGCATGTGGATGCGGTTTTAACTGTCACGCGGGGCGGGACAAGTTGAAATTTTGCAGGTTAAGACAGTAACCACCGCACACCCGCACCGCCTACCATTCCAACCTAAAAGTGAAGTCACTTTTACTAAGAGCGTTTTAACTCCCAAGGTGAATTTTTCATATATAGCAAATCAGAGTTAATCGAGTCCCGGAGAGGACTCCAAATAATAGGTGAAAAACAAAAAATTTGCCGGTAATACTAATTAGGTTGTTTATTTTCTTCATTCTTATTATTCTGTCATCATAGTCAAATAAACAGAGTGTGAAATATGAATTCAGTAATCATGTATACGGTCAGCCCGATTTTATATGGTTAATCGAGACCAGGATGGTAGGCCGATGATCTGTCCCGTGTTACGTCAGATCGCAACATGATGATACATTATCAAGCTCGTAATTCGAAGACCAGTTGAGACCAAGAGCAGTTGAGGACGAGACCGAACGAGATAGGCATCGAGCAAGACTGAAGAAAGCTTGTTGAGTCGAATAAAGAAAGCCGAGATATCCGTGATCGAGCAAGGATCGTGGCAAAAATCTCGGCACGTATCAAGTCAAGACTAGTTAATTAGTCAATCATGAGATTTCCTTCTGTATTTAGAATTGTACCGTAAGAAACCCCTACTATATAAAGGGGGTTCTAATTATTTTGTAATCACCATATTCATGCATAACAAAGCTATTGACATTTTCTCTTAAAAGCATTCTGTTCTACTGTTAAGTTCATACTTCTCTGTTACATACTTATTTGGTTCGAGGGCCAACTAGCTTGAGGGCCAAGCTGCATTTCATAATTGGTTTGCTTTAGTTTACAGTTAATTTCTAACATTAATTCTCATATTTCTCAATTTTGTGCCAAGTGAAATCACGTATCCTTAAAACCACTTATAAATTTAGTTGTTATCCGATTTTAAGGGTAAACAGTTTGGCGCCCACTGTGGGGATATGGATAATAGTGATTGCATGAATGCAAATCTAGGTGTCGACCCTGATTAGCATCCGTACAGACGTTCGATCAGCCGGTCAAAACACACAGAGCGGCGAAGACGGCTGAATCAACCTTCGATTAATATTAGAAATGTTGTAGGCTCAACAATCTGCCATAGCGCAACTCAAAAATCAAAACCACGCACCGAGTAGGGCCGAACCCGAGCCCTCATTGGAAGTTGTTCACAGATCCGAACCAGTACCAGAGAGGTCAAACATGAATGAATCGAGGACTGACCCCGCTATTATGAAAATGCTCGAGGAGCTCACAAAGCGAATTGAATCAGAGGAGAAGAATATTGAAGCAGATGACAAAAAAGTGAAAACGTATAACTCCCGAGTTGATCAAATTCCGGGGGCACCACCGATTCCGAAGGGTTTGGATTTGAAGAAGTTTATGTAAAAGCCTTTCCCCCCGAGCGCGGCTCCTAATCCCATCCCGAAGAAATTCCCAAGTATAATGGAACTACCGGCCCCAATGATCATGTCACTTCTTACACATGCGCAATAAAGGGAAACGATTTAGAGGATGATGAGATAAAGTCTGTTTTGCTGAAGAAATTCGGAGAAACTTTATCGAAGGGGGCGATGATATGGTACCATAATTTGCCGCCCAACTCCATTGATTCCTTTGCCATGCTCGCAGATTCCTTCGTCAAAGCACACGCTGGAGCCATAAAGGTCGAGACTAGGAAGTCGATCCACTTCAAAGTGAAGCAAAAAGACAACGAGATGCTCAAAGAGTATGTATCACGGTTCCAAATGGAACGTATGGACCTGCCCCTGATTGCAGATGATTGGGTCGTTGAAGCTTTTACTCAAGGGCTAAACATACGAATTTTGGAGTCCTCATAGCAGTTAAAGCAGAATTTGATCGAATATCCAGTTGTAACCTAGGCCGATGTGCAAAATCAGTACCAGTCAAAAATCAGGGTCGAGGATAATCAGTTGGGGGCACCTTCCGGGTCCGTTCATCCAAACAGGCCCGTCGATAGAATTCAAAGGGATATCGATCGAGAACCACGATCGAACAAAGATCGATACCAACCATACGGTGGAGATAGGAGAAACAACGGTCCTGGATGCAACCCCGCTCGAAGTGATTGAAAAAATGATCGAGGATAGATCTCCCGAGGGCTCATGAGTAAGAGTTGTTTTGACAAGAACATTGAACCCAAAGAAGCGCCTCAACTATCGGAGTACAACTTCAACGTCGATGCGTTAGCTATTGTATCGGCCATCGGACGCATCAACGATACCAGGTGGCCTAGACCTTTGCAGACTGATCAAGCCCAAAGGAATCCTAATCAAATGTGCAAGTATTATGGCACCCATGGCCATAGAACAGAAGATTGCAGACGGTTGAGGGAGGAGGTAGCCCGTTTGTTTAACGAGAGGCATGTTCGTGAATTCTTGAGAGACCGGGCTAAGAACCACTTCAGATATAGGGATGTAAACAGAATGAATGAACAAAAAGAGCCACAACATGTAATTCACATGATCGTTGATGGGGTCGACATTCCACAAGGACCCGTATTCAAGCGAACCAAGGTGTCGATCACGAGGGAAAAGCGAACTCGGGATTATGTACTGGAAGGGACCTTGTCTTTCAATGACGAGGATGCATAGGGGATCTCACAACCCCATAACGACACGCTAGTTATATATGTTCTTATGAATAAAATTCAAATTAGATGTGTTTTGATTGATCCAGGTAGCTCGGCCAATATCATTCGATCGAGTGTCGTAGAACAGCTCGGCCTGCAGGATCAGATGGTGCCCGAAACTCGAGTTATTTACAACTTCAACATGGCAAGCGAAACCATCAAAGGGGAAATTACTTTACCAGTGAACGTGGCCGGGACCATCCAAGAAACAAAGGTCCATGTGATCTAGGGTGATATGAGGTACAACGCCCTGCTCGGAAGGACATGGATCCATAACATAAGGGCAGTACCCCCGACCCTTCACCAAGTTCTGAAGTTCCTGATATCGGATAGAGTCAAAACGGTGTACGGGGAGAAACCTGTTGCCAAGGAAATGTTTGCAGTCGATAAAGTTATATAGGTATTAGTACTTTCATCAGCAAAGGGATCGGATTCGAAGGGGAAGCAGAAGGCCAAATAGCAGCCACAGACACCAGCCTCGGCCCAATCGGAGAAGTAGGGGACCGATGAAGACGACGACAATTGGATCCCTAGATCCTTCACAAATCCTGATGACTCTGACGCCACCAAGTAAATGTCGAAGAGCTGGAAAAAGTCAAGTTGATCGAGCATCATCCCGAACGAAAGGTATACCTGGGTACAGGGCTAACCCCCGAGCTCGGGACAAAACTTGTTCATTTCCTTAAAGCTAACATGGATTGCTTTGCGTGGTCCCACCTCGATATGAAAGGTATCCCACCGGAAATTACCACTCACAAGCTCAGCCTGGGCCCTAAATTTTGCCCGGTAAAGCAAAAATGAAGGCCCCAATCTGAGGTCAAACATGCCTTCACCAAGGACGAGGTAACCAAACTTCTCAAAATAGGATCCATTCGGGAGGTAAAATATCCCGAATGGTTAGAAAACGTAGAGGTAGCCCCTAAGAAGGGGAATTTTTTTAGAATATGTGTAGATTATAAAGATTTGAATAAAGCGTACCCTACAAATTCTTTTCCTTTGCCTAATATTGATCGTATGATCGATGTCACGGCCGGCAACGAGATTCTCAGTTTTCTCGATGCCTACTCCGGATACAATCAAATACAGATGAAATCGGAGGATCAGGAAAAGACCTCGTTTATCACTAAGAATGGCACCTACTATTATAACGTAATGCCATTCAGACTCAAAAATGTTGGTGCAACTTATTAACGCCTAGTAAACCGAATGTTCGAAGAACAAATAGGAAAATCAATGGAATTTTATATTGATGACATGTTGGTTAAGTCCCTGTGAGAAGAGGACCATTTAAAGTATTTGCAGAAGACTTTCGATATACTGAGGAAGTATAATATGAAGCTCAACCTAGAAAAATGTGCATTCGGGGTTGGCTCGGGCAAGTTTCTTGGCTTTATGGTGTCCAATCGGGGAATCGACATCAACCCCGATAAAATCAAAGCTATATAAGATATCACGGCAGTAGATAATGTGAAGGTCGTACAAAGGTTAACATGGCGCATAGTCTCCCTAGAGCGATTCATTTCGAGATCCTCGGATAGAAGCCACCGATTTTCTCGCTGCTTAAGAAGAAGAAGAATTTTGCATGGACTCCGGAATGCCAACAGGACTTAGAAGAACTAAAGCGGTATTTATCGAGCCCGCCATTTCTTCATATCTCGAAAGCGGATGAGAAGCTTTACTTGTGCTTGGCGGTCTCGGGGAAAGCGGTAAGTGGAGTCCTAGTACGATAACAACAAGGTACATATTTCCCTGTCTATTACGTTAGTCGGGCCTTAGGTGAGGCCGAGACCAGGTACCCACACTTAAGAAAAATTAGCGCCTCTAGGAAACTAAAACCATATTTCCAATGTCATCCGATATGTGTTGTGTGTTGTAATGACCTATCCTCTTCGCAATATCTTGCACAAACCCAAGCTTTCGGATCGATTGGTCAAATGAGTCGTTGAGATCAGTAAGTATGATATCAAGTATGGACCCTGAACCGCCATCAAGTCTCAAATATTTGCAGACTTCGTGGCCGACTTCACGCCATCCTTTGTACCCGGAGGTTGAAAGAGAACTGTTAATAAAATCAGGAACATCTTCGGGGGTGTGGACCCTCTTCACGGACTGTGCTTTGAACGCGAAAGGGGTCCGGGCTAGGTATCATTTTAAAACCACGTATGGGTAGTATTATTAGACAATATATCAAAACAACGAAATTAACCAACAATGAGGCCGTGTATGAGGCCATGATTGCAGGTCTCGACTTAGCTCAAAGCTTGGGAGCAGAGGTCATCGAGGCCAAATATGACTCCCTTCTCGTGGTAAACCAAGTCAACATGACTTTCGAAGTCCGAGAAGACCGAATGCAGAGATACTTGGATAAATTACAGGTAGCTCTACATCGATTCAAAGAATAGACCTTACAACATGTGCCTCAAGAACAGAACAACGAGCCTAATGCTCTTGCCAACTTAGGTTCATCGGTCGAAGATGACGAGCTCAACTCGGGGATTGTTGTGCAACTCATGAGATCAGTGATCAAAGAAGGTCACACCGAGATTAACTCCACAAGTTTGGCCTGGGATTAGAGAAACAAGTACATAAAGTACTTGAAGAACGGGAAACTTCCATCAGATCCGAAGGAGTCGAGAGCTCTACGCACAAAGGCAACATGGTTCACTTTGTCCGAAGACGGAACGTTGTTTAGAAGAATGTTCGATGGATTGTTTGCAATATGCTTGGGACCGGGAGACACTGAATACGTCCTACGACAAATTCACAAGGGCACTTGTGGAAATAATTTTGATGTCGAGTCGTTGGTCCACAAAGTAATTAGAGCAGGATATTATTGGATCGACACGGAGAAAGATTCAAAGGAATTTGTTCGAAAATACGACAAATGCCAAAGGTATGTGACAATGATTCATCAGCCCGGTGAGCAGCTTCATTCGGTCTTATCCCCATGGCCGTTCATGAAATGGGGAATGGACATCGTCGGCCCTCTCCCATCGGCCCCATGTAAAGCTTAGTTTATTTTATTTAAGACTGATAATTTTTCTAAGTGTGTTGAAGCATAGGCTTTCGAGAAAGTCAGAGAAAATGAAGTCATATGTCGATTGGGGATGCCCGCCGATATTGTATGTGATAATGGAAAGAAATTCATCGGTAGCAAAGTGAATAAATTTCTCGAGGATCACAAGATCGAAAGAATTTTATCGACACCTTATCATCCAAGCGGGAACGGACAAGCCGAATCGACCAACAAAACCATTATTGAGAACCTTAATAAGAGATTGACCAATGCTAAAGGAAAGTGGAGAGAGATATTGCCCGAGGTTCTTTGGGCGTATCGCACAACGTCAAAGTCCAGTATAAGAGCAACGCCGTTCTCATTAGTCTATGGCTCCGAAGCTCTTATCCCGATCGAGGTCGGAGAACCTAGCATCAGGTTCCGATATGCAACTGAAGAATCAAATAACGAGGCCATGAATACGAGCCTAGAATTATTGGATGAAAGACACGAAGCCGCTCTCGTCCGATTAGCCGCACAAAATCAGAGGATCGTGTACTACAATCAAAAATCCAATCTTCAGTATTTTAACATCGGGGACTTGGTTCTAAGAAAAGTCACCCTCAACACTCGAAACCGGAATGAAGAAAAACTGGGTCCGAATTGGGAAGGACTATACCAGGTTCTCGAAATCACCGGAAAGGGATCCTACAAGCTCGGCACAATGGGTGGCGAACAACTACCAAGCAATTGGAACGTGTCCCTCCTAAAACGATAATACTACTAAGGTGCGATCCCTTCCATTTTCATTTATATTTTAAACTAACTTTTGCAGGTATTCGACCTGAAACAACAATGGGTTCTTCGACACAAAGTCCTTAGCTCTGAAAGCAAGCATTGCACTCTTTTTCCCTTAGACCGGTTTTGTCCCAAATGGGTTTTCCGGCGAGGTTTTTAACAAGGCAACCATTGATCGTGCCAACTTAGAACAATTCAACAATATCCGAGGCTTCTTTGCAATCAACCTCGAATACTAGGGGGCATTTCCCTCAAATATCAACTTTGTTGTAAGGAAATAACTTCATAGCAGTAGGGTCTCGATAGGTAACATTTGTAAGAGCCAAACGGTCAAACGAACCGTGCCCACGTAGGTTTCTCGATCCCTAACACAAAACATGTACGCATGTATAATCATTTATTAAGAGAAGTATTTTTCCTTGCCGATATATCTTGCCTTAGAAAAAAAATTCTACTTTACAATTGCATGCTCTCGAACTGTTATGGAAATGGGCTTAAGGGTCGATCATAACCAGAGTTCGAAGAATTACCCCCACACTCGGGGACTGACGTCTGAAAAATAGATGAGATCGAATTATTAAAATTTCGAGATCATAAGACCTTAAAGGCAACCCTCGATTTTTACAGGCCACAACCACTCCACTCGGGGACTGACACTTCGATAAAGCTTGAAGTAAAACTGGAAGATAATCCCAAGAGGCAAATCCCAAACTAAAGAGGTTACGGCCGAATTAACATGGTTCGGAGACGTCTGAATTCCGTAACAAAACATGCCTTCAAATTTTTTTATAAACCGGTTAAAAAGGCTACCCTCGACAAATCATAAAAGGCTCGATTATATCAAGCCTAGAAAACTCTAATGAGTACAAAAATTGTTGGAACTATCGAACAATTCCTTATTTCATGCTAAGGCATTACAAATTTTACAAATACAAATGATAGAAAAAAATTCAAGCCGAAAAAGGGAGAAAGCCATAAACAATATTTTTACAAAGGACATATCGGCCTAATACAAAAGCCTAAGGGCTATTTTTTTTTTTTTAGTTCGAGAGACCATCCTCGCTCAAATAAAAACCTAAGGGTTACCTAACTTTGAGTTCGAGCAAGCACTTACTCGATCGTAAAAGCTTACTAGTTCGGTTTCGATCGAATTACCTAAACCTCAGACCTTAGAATACAATTTCATAAGGCAGAAAGGAAGAAAATGGATACAATTTCACAAGGCACAAAGGAAGAAATTTTTTATGTGTATGTCAAAAATTATTTACAAGGGCATCATGGCCCGATCAGAATTCTATATAAAAAGCCAAAACAACATTAAAAGAAGCATGAAGAAAAGATACAAATTTTAAGGGCCTAATCTTCTCCGGAAGAAACATCTTCACTCTCGGGGCCTTCTCCACTATCAGACCCGCTCACGCTCCCAGAATCATCGCCATTGGGAAAAGCCAACACTTTGGCTTCAGCTTCAAGTACTTTAACACTATTGATCTCTGCAGTAAGATAGAATCCACGAGCGTGGATCTCCTCGAGAGACTCCCTTCGAGACTGGAATTTAGCATTCTCGGCAACCCAGTGTGCTCGAGCCTGAGCAGCTTCAGCAACCTCCTTTGCTCAAACCTGAGTGGCTTCGGCATCAGTCCAGTAGACGACCATAATTGCATCAGCATCAGCCTTGGTCGCTTCAACCTCAGATTTGGGTGCTGCAAGTTCTGTGACCAGCTTCGCTCGATCGAAAGTTGCTGAACCCAATCGAGACTGAAACTCTTCAATTTTCTTGGCTTGCACCAAGTTTTTCTCTTTCATACTTTGGAGTTGGTTTTTAGCCGAGGACAGTTGAGCTCGGACAACCTCCTTTTCTGAGGCAAGTCGGTCCATGGTTTTCTTCCACGCTATGGTCTCCGCCTTCACTGCATCCACTTCCTCACAAAGTTGCCCGATTATATTGAGCTTTTGCTGGACCTGTGAGATCATACTCTTAGCCACCACACCCAAATCGATGACATTAACTTCTAAGATTCTTCTTACTTCCTCGGCCAGATTAGTTTGTTCTTTTTGAGTCGCTTCTATCTCAGCACAAAGGCCCTTTGCTTCCTCTTCTCTTTTCTCACTGAGAAGCTTGAAGGCGTCTTTCTCCTCAGTGAGCCCTCGGATTTCAGCCTCATATCGCCTTAGCTATCTTCGAGATCAAAAGAAAGCTTCATGATGAAGCATCGAGGCCTACAAAAATAGAAAATAAATAATTATACAAAAAGAGAAAAACTCAAGTATGAAAATTGATACTGACAAAAAGAGTAGGGACTTACCCGATTCAGAGCCTGTTGGGCCTCGTTAAAAAGACAAGGTGCTCCCACCTCGTCCATCAGAGCTTGGTCTTCCTATGTAACCCAACTAAGAAGGTAACTAGCCACCCCTACAGGGGTAGCAAGAACCCGTGCATCTTCCGGGACCGTGATAATAATCGTTCATTTGTACCCGAGATCGGTTCTAGGGGCCGGAAATTGGTTGGTCAGTTTGAAACTCGAGGAAGCCTCTCCCGAACTCTTCCTCGGTACCTCAAAATTGCTCAGAATAACGACATCTTCGACCCAAACAAAAGAACCACAGAAAAGATCCTCCTCTCCATGAGAAGTCTTCACGGCCCGAGCCTCCTGAACCATTTCCACGGTGAATGAAGGAAACGATGGGGAGCCTCCGATTTCTATTGCCCCAAGCAGATATTTTGGGATATTCTCTTTGTCTTGAGGATCCTCGATCCCGGCCTCCACAGCAACATCCACCGCCTCCTCAGCAACTCTCTCATCCCGAGGTGAGGCACCTTCGGCATTAGCCAGATTGGGAACTTCGGCCGAATTTTCCCCTTGAACTTTATCAGGTTAGGGTAGAATATTTTCATCTTCCACCGGCTTAATGACCCTTTGAGTCTCGGTGTTAGATCGTACACGCGCTACCATCCCAGAACCATTGTCTCTTTCTTCTTCTTCTTCTTCTTCTTCTTCTTCTTCTTCTTCTTCTTCTTCTTCTTCTTCTTCCATTAGAAGTCGGGCTGACTCCACAGTCAGGGGGATAATGTTCTTCTTGGGTTTGCGAGTCGCTCTCTTTTTGGGTTCCTGCCCCTCGGAGGTCGAGACCCTCTTCCTCTTGCTCGCCGGCTTCGAGATAGGTGGTGAGACTTCTTCATCACCGAACGGGGGCCTCATCATCACATATTTCCTCAGACCTACAAAAGAAAAAACTGAGTAAGCTCGGAAAAGTGTTTAAGCAATGACCAAATCGTTAGGTCAGGAAAAAGATTTACCATGATTTTTAGCCTCTCACCGTCCCTTTGATAAATCGCACCATGCGCGTTCGGCATGTGTTGATGTCGAGACCAGGCTCCTAACCCAATTCTCCAGATGAGGAACCGCAGCCGTCATCCAGGCAGCGGCTACACTAGGAAAAACACCGATAAGGGAAGATGAAGAAGTGAAAATAACAAACAAAAATTTAAAAACGAAGTCATACTTACGTTTCATATTCCATTTCTCGGGAAATGGCATGCTCTCAGCCGAAAAAAGGTTTGTGGTCCTCACTCGGACAAACCGGCCCATCCAACCCTAGTCTTTTTCTTCGTCCCAGACGAGGAAGCAGTTTCTTTCTGCGGAATAGTTTTTGACGTCTTAACCATTTAGTTTTTGTGGGAAAAGAAGAATAAAGATTTCAATATTTGGTGTTTTAGAAGGAACAAACGTTGAGACTCAAAGGCATGAAGATAGGACGCTTTGAACAATGCAAAGAACTAGGGGGATTAGAATGAAAGTGATTGAAAGTAAAGTTTGAATGAATGGATAAAGGATCTATTTATTGGTTTCACGGTGACAATGTCACGCCCAACCTCGAGGAGCGCGACCGGTGATCAACCGAGTGAACCCGGTCGAGCAAGCCTATTAGACCTTTCCTTCCCAACTCGTTCATGATCCAAAAAGGGACGCGTTACCATTGGTTAAACGGGGGAGAGATCGTATATATAAACATTTCTAGTTCATTTTACATTATATCCATTACAACATAGTTAAGTTCCCAAAATTACATACAGTTAACAATTTAGTGGAACATGAGTTTAAAATACAACATAAATCCAGTGATCCATCCAACATCCATACACAACCCATACAAACGTGTACGGAGCCTCTAAAGATACAAAAGATAGTTATGTTTAACCAAAGAATCAGATTCTTAGTTAAAGCTATTTTAAAAAGTACTCTGGCTTCTGATAACCGAGATAATTAACTTATAACAATAATAGAAATTAGACTTGTAAAATTGGAAAGCAATAAGAGCACAAAAAGGTAAATATATTTCAGTTGTGGTTCGAACGTGTCCATACACGTGAGATTTTACTCCTTTTTATAGGAAATTTCGTAATATAACGTCTACTTTTATTAATGATTGAGAATTAATGATTATTTATACCATTAATGTAACGTTAAAATAGGTAATCATAATTGTTGCGTGAAGATTCTGTAATGTTTGGCTCATTGATTGAAGATCTTTGAATTTGCCGTTTATTCTGACCTGGTTCATTATGACCATGTCTCTTCAATTCCTCAATAAGAATGGACCTCCCGCTTGTAATTGTCTCGTGGGTGTATTATTACGTACTTCTTTCTAAACTCTCATCCAGTTGTCATGTTTCCATTGTTCGATGTAGGTTGCTTAGTCATCGAAGATATTACACGTGTGAAGTCTATTTTTTACCAATATGTATAGTCCCCCCACTTACCATTTATTTATCAACTAAATATTTGGTAAGTGGATACTTATTTATGGAGGGAATATTTTGCCGTTGTTTCACTCGTACCATTGCATCTGTATCTGAACGTAGCGTCTCTTGTCACTTCCATTTAATGCATGTGCCATGTGGTGGTTCCGGATTGGTTCTGCAATTCCTCGGCACATTTTAGGGCTTTTTGCGGCTGCATCAATCACGAAGTGACAATTTTAATAATGGCTTTCACATCAGGGTTTTTCCCCATTTTTTGACGATTGCCTTTGGGTATAAATACCCCTTTTGCCTTTGCTTCTATGGAAAACTTCTAACTTTCTTTACTACTTGCAAGTTCTTCTTTCATGCAAATATGTCTTCTTCAAACCAAGAACCCAAAAAAGTAATTATTGTAGATGAACTATCTCCTTCTTCTGCTCCGATCCGGAGTAGGAGGGGCGGTAGATTAAGGAGTTTGGGCTCAACACCTTCTAGAGGGTCTTCTTCTTCTCAACGTAACAGTACTCCCCCACCAACTTCTAGGGTTAGTGTTACTCCATCTTCTTCTAGGGCTAGAGCTTCTGGATCTTCTTCTAAGAGTAGAGAGTCCAGTGAACCACTTCGTGAACCAAAGGTTGATGAGATTGTACCCGCTGAATTTTCTTTTGTAAATGACAGTGAAGCCATAAGAAAGCAGCTTTCTTCCATGACGTCTCATGATCGCGCTGATCTTTACCCTACTCAAATTACTGAGGGTTTGACTTCTCTTGTGCGCAGAGATTGTTATTGGAAATTTGATTTCCCAGTCTTAGTCCCCAATGAAACTCAGAGGATAACTTCTTACAAAGATGGTTATTCTTTTGTATATAGTTACCCCTTCACTTTAGGGTTCAAGCCTCCTATCGACCCTGTCATTATAGAGTTTTGTCGATTTTTTAACGTGTGTTTGGGACAAATCGGTCCTATCATCTGGAGGGCAGTAGCATGCCTCAAATATTTGGCCAACTTGGCTTTAGTTCCCTTTACCTTTTATCATCTTATTCATCTCTACTTTCTTAAGTTGTTCCGCCAAGGAGTTTTTACTCTTGTGGCTAGAAGTAAGAGAGTTCTAGTCATCCCCGATGTTGATAAAGATAGAGGTTGGTATGCCAGGTTTGTTTTTTCCCCTACAAAAAGATTAGTAGGTGAAGAAAATCTCCTACCCATGTGCCTTCTATTGCCGAAGTAGGGTCTTCTAGTAATGGGGAGATGAAGCAAATTATGATCGAGGTTCCTACGGGAGGTAGGCTTTTAAAGAAATCAGGCCAGGCGGATGTGTGGTTGAAGCCTTTGATAGGCCCGGTTGAGAAGTCAAAATTAGAAAGCCATAGCTCCCTGACGTGGATCAATGAGATTGTACACTCATCCTTAAAGGTATCCTTCATGTTATTCCTTCTTTAAAATTAACCTTTACCGTATCTAACTTCCCTTTTTTGTGTAGATCAATCTCATTGGTATGGAGTTATGAAAAGGATCGTCCATACGGAGCAGTTAATGAATGACTATCATACCGAGGTTGATAACTGGAAGGAGCAATTTGAGAGCCTTCAACTTTATATGGAAGCAGTAGAGGAGGAAAAGTGTACCTTAGGCTTAGAGCAGCAGGTTAGAATGATAGCAATAAAATTAGACATTGAGAAGGCTTCGTCGAATCAAGCAGGCAAGGATAAGAACATCCTAGAATCCTTATTTGCAGAACAACTTTCCGGTGCTTCTGAAGAAATAAGAAGCTTGAAGGCTTTTCTGAACCAGAAGAAGGCTTATGCTGGTGAACTTGTGAAATCGCTTACTCAAACTCAAGAAGACCTCCGTGAATTCTCTAATAAGGTTCAATTTCTGGAAAGACCCCTTGCTCCTTTACAAGCTTCTTACGATGTTGCAGTGGTTGAAAGAGATGAACTGAGAGCGAACGTTGATCAATGGGAGAAGGACTACGAAGCTCTCGAGGATAAGGCAGTTGTCGATGTGAGTTGGGCTTATTTGAATGCCCGACTTGATACATTGACAGAAATGGGCCAGAAAATATTTGACTTACAAGCTGAACTTGTGAAATCGCTTACTCAAACTCAAGAAGACCTCCGTGAATCCTCTAACAAGGTTTAATTTCTGGAGAGATCCCTTGCTCCTTTACAAGCTTCTTACGATGCTGCAGTGGTTGAAAGAGATGAAATGAGAGCGGACGTTTATCAATGGGAGAAGGACTACGAAGCTCTCGAGGATAAGGTAGTTGTCGATGTGAGTTGGGCTTACTTGAATGCCCGGATTGATACATTGACAGAAATGGGCCAGGAAAATTTTGACTTACAAGCTGAAATTGCCAAAACTAAGGAGACAATTGAAAAGTCTCGGCAAAGTCAAAAAATTTCATCACCTAAAGTTAAAGTCCCGTGGGTGATGAAATTGTTCTTGATGAAGATGTTGTCCTACCCATGCCATCTCAAGCTGCTCCTCATGTTGATGAAGATAATCCCCCCAGTGTCTAGTGAAAGTGTTTGTGAACCCTTTTTTTTCTTTTGATGAATCAATTGGTGGTTACCCCCCATCTTGGGGGTAAAGTTTGGTTGGTAAGTCCCCAATGACAACTTAGGGGCAATTTTGTATAAACAAATTCGGTTTGGACTGAGTTGATACTTAGTTTCTACCGTCGTATAATCTTAACATTTAAATTTCTTAGTATGACTTGTGTTTTTCGAGTTTCCGTTTTACTCTTAAGTGTTTGCATAAAAATGCTTTATGTTCGGGTTTTTGTTTCACCCTTTGTTATTTAACTTTGCATTAAAAATGCTTCAATATTTCGTGTCTTTTCAAAACAAGCATGATTTATAAAAGAGGGCACTTTTATGAACGACACTTAATGAAGAAGACGTCTCAACTTCATAATGGTGTAATTATACAAAAAGAGAGATAGGAATTCACATGCTTCTTTGAGTAATGCAGAAAGTTTTTGTATTATTTGAACTTTCATAACACTTTATATGTGTTCAAGTATCGTCTATGACTCTTTCGTAACTGTTTTCTTTTATAACAGATTTTGAATAAATACAAGGGTACAAATTTCAACCTGTAACTAAATTTTGCCTTTGACCTAAACATTCGTTTACATTTACGACTATGTTTTTTGTAGGTTTGTGAATCAGGCTTTGTGTTTTTGTCTTCGGCTCTTTGATTTTCGCTTGTAACTTTTGATTTGTTGGAAAAAATGAGTCTCTAGGCTTGAGCTTTGACTTTTTTTGATAGTCTTCTTTGCCTTTCATACTGTATAGTCCCCCAAGTGTTTGAGCTTTGAAGAATGAAATCTCGAGCACTTGACTACTCCTTTCTTATGGTCCTTTTCTTGAAAAGGAAAAAACATACGGGACTCGAAGGTATATAGTTTAGATGATGACTGCTTAACCCTTTGAAATGTCCATAAGAAAAGTTGTAACCCTAGACCGGGGATTTAGTTACTTCCTCGTGTCTATTCAAGTCTAATATCATCATTTGGTTATGTGTTAGCTTTTTCCCTATCATCTAAAAATGGTTAGTATAACTTTAATTGTACTAAATAAAATCATACGTAATGATACCTGACAGTGGGTACTCCTTTTTCTTAGAAGTAATACTTTTTCAAATGAACATCATTCCAACTTGTTGGTAAAATCCTACTGTCCATGGTTTCCAGCTCATAAGCACCTTTTCCAGCAATACCACGCACTTTGTAGGGTCCTTCCCAATTTAGATTTAACTTTCCTTCTCCAGCCTCCTTTGTTTATTGAAAGACTTTTTTAAGAAAAAAGTCCCCAATTTTAAAATATCTGAGGTGAGCTTTTCTGTTGTAGTACCGCTCTATGATTTGCTTTTGAGCTGCCATGCGTATTAAAGCGGCTTCTCTCCTTTGTTCAAGTAAATCCAGATTTATTCTCAACGCGTCGTTGTTTGTTTCTTCTGTTGATGTTGTGAATCTCGTACTTGGTTCACCAATTTCCACTGGTATTAGGGCCTCCGAGCCGTAAACAAGTGCGAATGGGGTTTCTCCCGTGGTTGTTTTTGTTGTAGTTCTATAAGCCCATAATACTCCTGGCAGCTCTTCCGGCCAATTCCCTTTTGATTTTTCCAATCGTTTCTTCAAATTATTGATGATGATCTTATTTGTTGACTCAGCTTGCCCATTAGCCACGGGGTGATACGGTGAAGAAGTGATACGTTTGATTTGCCAGCTTTGGAAGAATTCCGTGACTTGTGAGCCTATGAATTGCGGGCCATTATCACATACAATTTCCTTTGGGACACCAAAGCAACATATGATGTTTCGCAATATGAAGCTTTTCACTTCTTTCTCTCGTACCTGTTTAAAAGCATTTGCCTCCACCCATTTTGAGAAATAATCTGTTAATACAAGTAAAAACGTACCTTTCCTTTGGCTTGGGGTAGAGGTCCTACTATATCCCTTTCCCATTTCATAAATGGCCAAGGTGATATAATCGGATGCAGTAATTCGGCGGGTCGATGCATGTTGTTAGCATATCGCTGACATTTATCGCATTTTGCTACGAAATTTTCAGCGTCTTCTTCCATCTTAGGCGATTAATACCCTACTTTGATTATAGTTTTGACTAGAGATCTTCCACCTGCGTGGTTTCCACAACGCCATATGTGTACTTCTTTCATCACGTACTTAGTGTGATTAGGTCCGAGGCACCTTGCTAGGGGACCACCAAACATTTTGCGATATAAAGTATCACGAACTAGGTAGTACCGTGCAGCTTTTCGTCAAAGTGCTTGAGCTTCTTTCTTATCTTCATGCACGGTACCATTCTGCAAAAAATTTACAATTTCGTTTCTCCAATCCCAGGTTAGATTATTAAATGTTACCTCATTCTGGTCCTGATCAATTGCTGAATGGAATAAATGTATCACACTAGCATTTTCCTCATTCGTTACATTTGTAACTGATTCGAGGTTCGCTAACGCATCCGCTTCTGCATTTTCCTCTCTGGGTACTTGCACGATCTTCCATGATTGGAATTGCCTCACTAGGTCCCGTTCCTTTTCCAAATATTGTTGCATTCGAGTTTCTCTAGCAGTGTAAGTCCCTTGCATCTGGTTCACCACCAGTTGAGAGTCACTTTTGATCACGATCTGCTCTATTGAGAGTTCTCGTGATAATTCAAGTCTTGTAATGACAACTTCATACTCTTCTTCATTGTTAGTGATAGGATAACATTTAATAGCTTGCCTTATCTTTTCACCCTAAGGTGGTATCAAAACAATTCCCAAATTGGCTCCTTTAACATTAGAAGAACCGTTAGTGAATAGGGTCCATGTTCCTGGATTAGCTCCGTAAAGATCTGTAATTCTTTTTCTACTTTAGGAATTATACTAGTATTAAAATCTGCGACAAAATCGGCTAAAACCTGGGACTTTATTGTTGTTCCTAGGCTGATAAACGATGTCATATTCGCTTAGTTCTATTGCTCATTTAGCCAGTCTGCCTGACAGTTCATGTTTATGCAGGATGTTTCTTAAAGGATATGAAGTTACAACAGTAATTGGATAACACTGAAAGTACGGTCTTAACTTCCTAGCTGCCATAACTAAAGTCAAGGCTAATTTTTCTAGATGGGGGTATCTAGTTTCAACATCCAGTAAGGACTTACTTACATAATAAATAGGAGATTGCTTACCTTTGTCTTCCCTTACCAGGACTCTGCACTCATAGCTATTTCCGCAATAACAAGATAAAAGTATATCCTTTCCCCTTCCTTTGGTTTGGATAGTAGTGGGGGATTTGATAGGTAGGACTTCAAGTTTTTAAGGGTTTGTTGGCATTCTTCATTCCATTCGAACTGATTCTACTTCTTTAGTACTGAGAAGAATTTGAAACTCTTCTATGAAGATCTTGAAATGAATCTTCTCAAAGTTGTGATCCTACCTGTCAGCCTTTGAACTTCTTTTTTTTTGCTCATGAGTATATCAGGTATTTCTTCAATAGCTTTAATTTGAGTAGGATTTACTTCAATGCCTCTATTTGATACGAGAAAACCCAAAAATTTACCTGATTTGACGCCAAAGGCGCACTTTTCTAGATTTAGTTTCATGTTATACCTGCGGAGGATCTCGAATGTAGTTGAAAGATGTTGGAAATGATCTTCTGCATGTGTTGACTTCACCAACATGTCATCAATGTATACCTCTATTTTTTCCCCCAGATGTTCTTGAAACATCTTGGTCACTAGCCTTTGATATGTGGCTCCAGCATTTTTTCAAGCCAAATGGCATGACTTTGTAACAATAAGTTCCCCTGTTTGTAATAAAGGAAGTTTTTTCCTCATCTGAGGGGTCCATTTTTATCTGATTGTAACCAGAATATGCATCTAGAAAGCTTAATAATTCATGACTTGCAGTGGCATCAGTCATTTGATCTATGTGCGGTATGGAAATGAATATTTTGGGCATGCTTTATTTAAATCAGTGTAATCTACGCATACTCTCCATTTACCTTTCTTTTTAGGTACTACTACAGTATTAGCTAACCAATTGGGATATTTTACCTCGCGTATTGAACCGATTTTTAAGAGTTTCTGTACCTCTTCATCGGTCACTTGATTCTTGAATGATCCATGTTTCCTTTTTTTTTGCTTGACAAGTATGAATAATGAGTCTTCATTCAGTTTATGAGTCATCACCTCTGGGGGTATACATGTCATATTCTGAATGGGACCAAAACAATCTGCATTAGATTTTAAATACTCAATTAACTTACCTCTTCTGGTTGGGCTTAGCCTTACTCCTATGTGGATTTTTTGCTCAGGCTTCTCGAACAGTGGAACAGCTTCGAGCTCTTCAGTAGTTATTTTTATGTTTTTATTCTCTTCTGGTTCTTGAATAACATCAGGCCTGGAATCCATGTCCGTGTGTTTTGATGCGACATCGGTGGTGATTTGATTCACCGTGTCATTATCGTTTGTTCCCGTATATGTTTGAGTCGCTCCCGCGTCTTTTAATTCTTCCACCGCTTCTTTTTTATTTGAATGTATCACTAAATTGATGTTCCTAGAAATTTGTTAATCACCTCGGATCTGCTGAATCTCCCATTTAGAAGGGAATTTGATTACCTGATGTAGAGCAGATGGTACGGCATCTATGTCGTGAATCCATGGTCTTCTCATAATTACATTATTGGCCATGTCTGTATCAATAACTTGAAATTTCGTTTCTTTGACGCCTTTTGCATAAGTACTTAGCTCAATTTCTCATTTCGTTATGACAGTAGAGTTGTCGAATCCGGATAAGAAACGTGCTTTTGACCTCTCTTGTTTGTTCATTTCCTACCTGGTCATGCTGTGAGTTGTGGATCTTTCCGGGGAGTTGTCCCTTGACCCTCGTGGAGTTCCTTGAGGCGATGGAACTGGAGCTCCAGTTGCCTGTTGGTTGTTGTCGTTAGTGTTCGACATGATTTAGTAAAGATTTTCTTTTCAGAATGCAAATAATGGATTATCAGTTTTCCGGTAACGGAACCAATTTGTTTAACCAAATAACCGGATTCTTAGTCAAAGCTATTTTAAGAAGTACTCGGGCTTCTGATAACCGAGAGAATTAACTAAGAACAATAATAGAAATTAGACTTGTAAAATAGGAAAGCAATAAGAGCACAGAAAGGTAAATATATTTCAATTGTGGTTCGAACATGTCCATACAAGTGAGATTTTACTCCCTTTTATAGGAAATTTCTTAATATATCGTCTACTCTTCTTAATGATTGAGCATTAATGATTATTTATACCATTAATGTAACATTACAATAGGTAATTGTAACTATTGCGTGAAGGTTCTGTAACGTTTGGCTCATTGATTGAAGATCTTTGAATCTGCCCTTTATTCTGACTTGGTTCATTCTGACCGTGTCTTTCAATTCCTCAATTAGACTGGAGCTCCCGCTTCTAATTGTCTCGTGGATGTATTATTACGTACCTCTTTGTCCCGTACCTCTTTCTAAACTCTCATCCAGCTGTCACGTTTCCATTGTTCCACGTAGGTTGCTTTGTTATCGAAGATATTACACGTGTGAAGTCTATTTTTTACCAATACAAGTCATGATAATGCCGGCAACAAGGCCCGGGCTATACCTCAAAACGTGGTAATTTTTAACAAAAGAAGAACTACATGACCCCTGGAAAAAATGGGCTCACCAAGATTGCCGAGAGGAGGATGCACCACTATCTGCGATTGACACTATTTGCTGTGGAACCACCTACATCCATTCAAAGATGTAGCTCCCCCGGCAAAAAGGAAGTTAGTACTGCCAAATAGTACTATTATGCATAACTAAACACCATCTCATTAGAAAGATCAATAATAAAAGAAGAAATAATCATGAAATCAATGAAAACCTTAGATAACACCACAACATCAAATAAGGGATCACATAAGCTTTCAAGTGAAATTGCTACAGCTTTAAATTGGGCCATTATTAGCATTACTACCTCATTATTCACAATACCACCGTACTCTTATACGGAGTCCGATCACGACCCGATCGACTAGGTCATCTCCTTGGAGAATTTTTTCACAATCTCAATTCCAGTTTTAATTTTGGTTCAATTCCTAGCACAATACCACCATATGTGCGGCATGGAGTCTGATCATGGTCCGATCGGCTAGGCCGTCTCACTCAAGACATTTCCGTTTTCCATCAATCATCTCATTCCATATTTCTCACGCATATTGCAATTCCTTCGGCACTAGTGGCCATAATTGTTATATCACACTTGGCACTTGGCCGCATTTCATAATTCGAGTTCTTTCCCCATATTTCACATTATTATCAAATTCGTCAAACAAGCCTTTCAATTCAAGATATTAAGTACACACGGGAGAAATTATGAATCGTGGGCATATAGAGGCTTTCACATACTTTGGCAATTTAACGTATATTCCATATCTTTAACACATCCTCAAGTGACAAGATAGCATAATGGGAGCAGTCAAATACATTTTGCACATAAATTCTTACAACACAAGCACATTTGGAATATCAATTTCTACATCAATCAAGGTTGGAACTTACACCAATTGTATGGACACCATGTGAGTCAATTTCTAAGAAGAGGGTTTTTTATCCATACATACCTCAATAGAGCTTTCCTTACGTTCTATAATAAATTCCGGAACCCTTATCACCTTCAATCTATTTTAGGAATGACACAAGTTGATTCAAGAATTAGAAGGATGATCGATACTTTAGCCCATTTGTGCGCATTGTCAAACACTAGGTGTGCATTATGTTTTTAAGGCCTTTTGTGAAAGATTCAATCAACTCATACCCAATACTTTACCATTTTTAGCTCACATTCATCATGGGTTCCTCACCACCCATGCATGCAAAACAAATAAACCCCAACCCCATGAACTATCTTGATAATTACCCATTTTAGAAGAAATTTTGAAATTATGAACGGTCATAGATTCTTACCTTTAAGGAGAAGACTTGGTGAACTTCACTTGAAATTTTTTCAAGGTTTTATGCAAAGATTGAGGGGTAAGTAGGTGGAGGTCACTCTCTTACTCTAGGAATTCTTTCTCTCACTCCAAGCCTCAGAAAAATATGTTTAAAATGAACATAGTACATGTTTTAACGACATGAGACATGGTTAAAAATTTAAGAATTTGGAGCCCGAAACGGATCTGCGGTCGCATATGCGGCCGCATAATGGTTATGTGGCCCGCAAAGTGACCGCAAAAGTAGCCCTCAGGGGCTTGAATAGAGCCCAGGTCTGCGACCAGTATGCGGTCTGCATACTTGTTCTGCAGTTGCATAATGCACCGCAAAATCTCCCTTCGCAAAAGCCCAAGAACGATTATGCGACCAATATGCTGCCCGCGAAATAATTATGCGGTCGCATAATTGGCCACAAAACTGACCTCAAAATTGGCCAAATTTTCTGCCTCACTTTGCGGCCAATATGCGGTCCGCAAAGTGATTATACGGTCTCATAATGGGCCGCAGAAACGCACACTTCTGCAAAACATTTTTCTTTAGCTCAGTAGCGTACTGTTCAATCCAAAAACTCTGAACCATTATAACATATAAATCTAATCTCGGCACCACAAAATTTTAGGTAAAAGTTTACGGGGCCTTATAGACGGTTCAAAGCCGGTAGTGGCCGACCATCAACTGACGCACATTAAATGCTGGGGGAACTGTACCGACGGGACCTTTTGGTCACCTCTGTCGCTTACGTCACTGTGCTTACGTCATGATAAACTGGGGTGAAGTTCGGAGACTCAATTCGTTTCTTGTCATTACACTCCCAAAAAATAAGGGGACTATCTGTATACAATCAAAATCGGGCTCGCCTGATTTTGTATGGTTAATCGAGACCAGGATAGTAGGCCGAGGATCGGTCCCGTGTTACGTCAGATCGTGACATGAAGATACATTACCAAGCTCGTAATTCGAAGACCAGTTGAGACCGATACCAGTCGAGGACGAGACCGAACATGATAGGCATCGAACAAACTCGAAGAAAGCCTGCTGAGTCGAATGACCGGAAAGCCGAGATATGCGTGATCGAGCAAGAATCGTGGCAGAAATCTTGGCACGTATCAAGTCAAGACCAATTAATTAACCAATCATTGGATTTCCCTATGTATTTAGAATTATACCATAGGATGAATTCTCCTACTATATAAATGCGGCTTCTAATCATTTTGTAATCATCACAGTCACACGTAACAAAGCTATTCACATTTTCTCTTAAAATCATTCTTGTTCTACTATTAAGTTCATACTTCTCCGTTACATACTTATTCTGTTCGAGGGCGATCTTGCTCAAGGGTCAAGATGCGTTTCTTAATTGGTCTGCTTTATTTTACAGTTAATTTCTAACATTAATTCTCATATTTCTCAATTTGTGTCAAGTGAAATCACGTATCCTTAAAACCACTTATAAATTAAGTTGTTATCCTATTTTAGGGTAAGAAAACCAATTGTAACATAATCTATCCAATTTACAACCACTCCTCAAAATAATTTCTTTTTGCAATTGATCAAAGGAACTTTCTTTAAATCGACTCAATTCATTTATTTGTAATGCAAAGAAAAAAAAACTTAGGCCCTATTTGTTCATAATTTTTTTTTTACTTTTTATCTTCAAAAATGTGTTTGTCCATGAAATTTTATAAATTGTTGAAAAAATTTCGAAAATAAGTTTTTCAATCAAATTTTTCAGAATTTTTTTCCTCACTCACCAAAACTGTAACGGTTTTCAAATGAAATGCATGTCCAATACATAATTTCAAATTTCAAATATCATTTTTCAACTTAACTCCAAATACTATTTTTTTTTTCCCAATAATTATAATTTTTATGTCCAAACGCCTACTTAGTATATATTTTATAAAATTGGAGCTTGTTTTGATATCCCTAAGCAAATTCATTCATTTTTTTTTTTGGGTAAAAACTTGCTCTTACATGTAAGTTTGTATGACTTAATTACTTAAAAGAACAACATCAACATAGATTAAATGGTAAATTAGACTGATTATTTTTATAATATGACCCATTTGTAAATATACCCTAATGTATTTTCAACTTAAATACTTACGGGCATTTTATAAATTTTAAACAAATATGATGTCACAAATATACCTCATATATTTTAAAATCAAATTCTAATGAATTTGAAATTATGTTACATGCATTTTACTTGAAAAAACATTGAAATTTTGTGATTAGGGAGAAAAGTTTTCCTGAAAATTTTGAAAAGTGATAAAAAAACCCACTTTTTGGTATTTGAAAAACTCATTTTCGAAATTTTTTCAAAAACTTGCAAAACTTCACGGACAACTACATTTTTAAATTATTATTTTTTTTTTTTTTAAAAGCTTCCTTTTTTGGGGTGTGAATTGGAATCTAAAATCATACACAAATTAAAAGAATCTTCCAATCAGTGGCAGAGGTAGAGTATCGGGATCGAGTTCGATTGAATCCAGCAACTTTGATTCAAACCTTGTGTTTGTCTTACACAATCTACTGAATATGTATAAATGATTAATTTAAAACTCAATAACTTTTTTAACAACTCATAAACTTGAAATCATGGCTCCGCTTCTGCTTCCAATATTATGATTTTCACGTGCGAGGCACGTTTCTTTCCTTAATTTTTTCTCCAAAAAGGCGTTAACTCATTAAGGCACTACTTGTATCATAAACCAGCACGTGAACAGACGTTAAATCATAAAGGCGGAATAATTGTTTTTTTCCCTATTTTATGTTTCACGACAATAATAATTTATTGAATTTAAAATATTTATGTAGAAAAAGACAGAGAAAAGGCTTGTGCAGAACAGAGAATCTCAAGGGGACCAATGTCTTTTTCTGACAAGACAATGGGTATAATTTCATATTTAATAATAAAATAATAATAATAATAATAGTAAAAATATTTTCAAGATTACTAAAACCCATGTTGAAAGATTAGACATGAATGTGAATATAATTACTTAGGTAATAATACTAAATGCCTTCTCTATCTGTTTCCCACTTGCTTTTTTGAGTTGTTCAACTAATAAATGTCACCTTTTTCTTATCCTTTTTGATTCTTTAATAAAAAAAATGTATATATTTCATCATTAGTTCCTGGATTGTATTTGTTTCATATTAATCCAGGATTTTGCTCACTTGGGATTCCAAGATTTTTTTATTTTGAAACTCTGTGAAGATTCACATTTGATATAGAGTTTGGTTTATGTGTAAGTATATGTTAGTAAAAGTATAAATATTGGTTCTTTTATTTTTCCTGAAAGAATGGTTTACTTATTTTAAGCTTGATTTTTACTATATGTGAAGGGAAAGGGTAAAAATTGTTCTTTTATTTAATTTGCATGAATGTGTTACTTCTTTGAACCTTTGGATTTTTACTATATTTGAAAGAATGGAATTTTTTTTTCTGCTTCACTTTGTAATTAATGCTGCTGTTCTTGATAATTTGTTTCTTTTTCTTTTGCTTCTTTTCTGTTGTGTTGAGCCGATTATCTCCCGGAAACAGCCTCTCTATCCTTTCGGGTAGAGGTAAGATTTGCGTACGCTCTACCTACCCCGGACCGCACTAATTAGATTTTACTGGTGTGTTGTTGTTGTTGTTTTTGATTATTTGTTTACCAATTTAGCTTCTTTTTTTTTCTCTCAATTGTGGTGGGACAAGGGGCTGATAATTGCATTTCCCTGATAGATAGATTTTTTGCAGTTTGGTTTTAGTATCTGTAAGTATATTAGTAAAAGAAGTATAAAGATTGGTTCTTTTCTTTGCTTTTTAAGAATAGGTTATTTCAGCTTGTTTTTTATTATATGGGAAGGGAAAGTGTAAAGGTTGTTCTTTTCTTTGATTTGAAAGAATGAGTTTCTTCTTTTGCTTCACTTTCTAATTAGTGCTGCAGATTTTATTGATTGTTTACCAATTTAACACCTTTTTTTCTTCATTTGGGGTGAGACAAGGGCTGATAATTGCATTTCGCCGATAGATGTCCATGTATATGGGGTGGGAGTGGTGTTGGTCTGCTTTAATTCATTGATGGTTTTTTCTTCTTGCATTTTATTAGTTTGTTTATACGATGCTATGACCTATAGTTCATGTTAATTGCTACTAAAAGTATGAGAATTTTTGTTTATCTTTTAAGCTAAGCGCCTCAGGTTCAAATGGCTTCCCTTTTCCTTGTAGCTAATATTATCAGTTTCTATACATTTTCGTATAGTTGACTGTCTGATTTTGTTTATTCGATATCTGTTGCTAGATATAGTGATGGCGAAGCTAGGATTGCGGAGCATATTATTTGCAGTTATCGTTCAGATTCTAGTAATAGCAGCAGTTGCTAATATTAAGAATTTGAAGATATGGCCAATGCCACTATCAGTTAGCTATGGACATAGGACTCTTCAACTTAGTAATGATTTTGTGCTCAAGACTGAAGGCAGCAAGTATACCGATGCCTCTGGAATTCTCAAGGAAGGCTTTTCAAGGTTACTTGATGTCGTTAAGGTATCTCATGTCGTTGACGCCAACTTCCCTTATGTTGGCCCCTCTCCGGTGCTAAAGGGAATTCAAGTGGTTGTCCTTTCTCCAAGTGATGAGGTAATCTCCCGGATGAGCTCAGAAAATGATCTCATAGCTTTTTATTCTTTGCTTTTAGCTTGGTCACTTACTTTGTAGTAACGGTCATTTAAGAGCTTTGTCACTCTGCCATTTGAATCAATTTTTCAACCCTCCCCCCACCCACCCACCCACCACACACACACACAAAAAAAAAAAAAAAAGGAAGAAGAAGAAGAAGAAAATGATGGGATAGTTAAGCACATTACTTCTGAGATGTCAGCCGTTTCACTAAAAAAAATATGAACTCTTACTTTCCACTAAAATAATCCTCCAATAAATAAAGTTTCTATGTAGCGCTATTTTTGTTGCACATTCCGACTGGCTTGTGGATTAATAGTTTTGCAGAGGATAACACATGATGACTTTTTTGATTTATTATTGGAGCGAACTCCTAAAAATATTTGGTTAATTGCACGTTAGGACTTCAAATTCTAATAAACTGTCTGTCAAATGAATTATTGCATGCTTTAAATATTACAGGTGCTTTCATTCTGCTCAATTCAATCTTTACACATCTTTCCTTGAATGGCATTTTCTAAACCAACTGATAAAACCTTGGGCGATGCAGCTACAATATGGTGTTGATGAGTCCTACAAACTGACCATACCAGTACACGGAAACCCAGCCTATGCACATTTGACGGTATATATTACCAGCTTTTCTCTGTTGATACTATGACGTATCTCTTTTACAAGATATTTTGTCCAATCAAATGCATATCCCTGTAGCACTATTGCAGTATTGTTATCTCTACTCTATGATAGACCTTAGCCGAGGGTTTACTGGAAATAGCCTCTATCTTCATAAGATAGGGGTAAGGTATGCGTACACACTGCCCTCCCCAGATCCCACTTGTGGGATTACATTGGGTTTGTTGTTGTTATGTTGTTGTACTCTATGATAGACCTTAAAGTGAGTTTTTGCCAAAATCAATGGGTTAGGTTATAGCCATTAATTATCTTTCATCACAGAAACATTTTCAAAGCTAGACTTTGTTAGCTTAGCTACCTCGTATTATAGTGCGAGGTAGCTCATCCTGTTCCTTTACAATTTTTGTGTTTACTTATTGAATTAGAAATTCACTCACTAACCAAACAAATTTTGATTGGTACAAGGGAAAGAATATTTCAGTAATAGGTGGTGAATTTCATTAAATTTTCATTTGAGAACAACGCAGAGGCAGCTACTGCTAATATATTTATTTTTCTGTATTAGTATGTCTCTCTGAAGTTACATGATATGCTTAAAATATGACTGTGTATAAACTCTCTCTACTTGCATCTGTTTTCTCGCGGTTCTGTTTTTTCTTCTTGAAGTTGTACGGAGTGTTTGAAAACAACCGTACATGCAATTTGTCTGCTCACATCTGTGCTTATATGATTGGATGGCGAGAGATTCTTTTATGCTTATCACACTGAAAGATTTTAACTTTCTGATAGTCACTATTTAATGCAGGCAAAAACAGTTTATGGGGCTTTGCATGGTTTGCAGGTTTGATGCTTCCGCTCAAGCTGAACAGCTGTTAGTAGTTAGTCAATTATATTTTGCTTTAGTTAGATGCTCTAACGTTTGTTTTGGCATCATAACAGACATTTAGTCAAGTATGCCATTTTAACTTTACAACCAGAACAATAGAAGTTCATCAAGTTCCGTGGACCATAGTTGATCGACCAAGATTCTCTTATCGAGGGCTTTTAATTGGTGAGAAACTTCTCTAATAATTTTAGGGACCGTTGCTTTTACTTATTTCATCTTTCTTTTCTACTTTACCACAATGGATAATATCCAAGTAAGAAATTTACCATGTCATATTCTGTCAAGTTTTCTTCTGAATTTAAGATTTGCTGATATCCTTCGTCGTCTTACAGACACGTCCCGTCACTATCTGCCGTTGCCTGTGATATTGAAGGTTATCGATTCGATGGCTTATGCAAAACTGGTACAGTAACTCATCTCCGGCTAAATATTACTACTTTTCTGGATCTCTTAACTTCATGTCTCCCTAAATCTGCCTGTCCCAAAACATCTATTCTTTTTGATGTGGAGTTCTTTGCATCCTCACCATGGAAAATTTGCACAAGCAGATGAAGAAAACCTTTTTAAAATTTTCAAGCTGGCCTGAGTAGCTGAGGCAGGATTGATACTATAACTGTTGAACAATGTAAAATATTTTCCGCTTCTCCTTACGTGCCCGGAAACAGCCTCTCTACCCCCTCCGGGGTAGGGGTAAGGTCTGCGTACACTCTACCCTCCCCGGACCCCACCGGTGGGATTTTACTCGGTCGTTGTCGTTGTTTCTCTTTACGTGTCAATTTGAGTTAATTTTGATATACTGTGCATTTGCTATCTTTTCTCCCCCAGAAAACTCTATTTTTCGCTTCCGGAACGCTCTTATTATATGCCTTGTGCAGTGAACTGGTGCTTATTTTAAATCTTGTTTGGAAGGCCACCCAGTAAGACTTGCCTAAAATAAAGAAAGTTAATAATATGGAGAGTGTCAAAGTCAGTCATGTGGACAAAGTATTGCTTAACTTTGTGTTGGACCACGTGAGGTTCTTAGGCAGAGGGCTTAGGCCACATCTTATTCTTGTCCGTCATTCAAGTGCTAATTATGTTAACAATTTGATGATGTCACTAGAAGCATTCTGATGCCTGTTGGCAGCACTTCATGGAATGAAATGTATGATCTTACTTCTTATTGATTACTAAGAAGACTCTGATCCCCATAATTTGCTCTGTGCAGAATGTGCTGCACTGGCACATTGTAGATACACAATCATTTCCACTTGAGATACCTTCATATCCGAAACTCTGGAATGGTGCTTACTCAAGTTCAGAGCGGTATACTGTAGCTGATGCAGCCGAGATTGTAAGGCAAGTCATTTCTATCATGTTTCTTCACTCTTATTTCCTTGGCTTTTGATGTGCAAATAACGTTAAACAGTTGAGAGTTTCAGATATGCAGGAAGACGTGGAATCAATGTATTAGCTGAATTAGACGTTCCAGGACATGCTCAATCTTGGTATGGGGTGATGACATTCTATTCGGATATTAGTTGTTGAATCAAATTTCAACAAGAATTTTTTTCATTTGCAATCTAATCGATCCAGCAATTGTTCAATTTCAGGGGTACTGGTTATCCTTCTTTACAGCCGTCAAAAGATTGTCAACAGCCACTTGACATAAGCAATGATTTCACTTTCAAAGTAATAGATGGAATTCTCTCCGGTAATGCTAACGGAAAATAACTTCATGACCTCTGTGAGTCAAAATAGTAATCGATTCATGACACGGAAATTTTCTGTGTTTCAGATTTTAGCAAGATATTCAAGTACAGATTTATTCATCTAGGAGGTGATGAAGTGGATACAAGTAAGTTACCATGCTCAGACCACTGTCCTGACTTGGTTGTATGCATATTTCTTTGTGATATGATCTATCATTTTTGTTTCAAGAAATATTATTAACATGACAGAAGAATGAAGTAGTGTTCGACAAAAGCTCACAAAAACTTTGAATCTTGTATTACAAATTTTTTTACTGTCTACGTCATTCAACATTTTATTTTGAAAGGATGCTAACTAGAAAACATGATATTTTAGTGTTCGTCCGACGCTCACATGAACTTTGGATCTTTTCTTGCAAATATTTTGCTCTCTAAGTCATTGAACATTTAATTTCGAAAGGATACTAGTGAGAAAACAAAAATCTAGTAGACAAATTCGGTAGCTGCACGAGTTTGAGGTGTAAGATGCATAAGTGATTGAAGTAATAATTCGTCTGCAGGCGCCTTTATCAATTTTCACACTTCCAGTTTCCTATAACTAGTTGTTTCTTTGGACGTAAATATTACCGAGACACATATATTTGTATCAGGCATTGACTTTAGTCTTCAATCTCTCTTACTCGGGTACTAGTCCTATTTGCTTGTACTGTTACTCATCTTAGCTTTCGAAGGTAATTTACTGAAACATACAATTGGATGTTTCCTGCAGGTTGCTGGACGTTAACTCCTCGTATAAGCAAATGGTAAATGTTTTTTGCGATTTTATTTTCTATATTCTACTGTCAGTATTGCATATCTTCTAAAATTATTTTCCAAGTTAATCATCCTTTGAAGCTTTTATTGCTTTTACTAGACTTTGTTGATGTCAGCAAAGCAACGTGCATCATTGAGCATTACAGAACTCTTATTCGATTGTTTCTTTTTGTGTTTTAGTTGATTCTTGCGGACAAAAACATTGGTCGATGGTTATGTCATTATATGAACTCTCATAAGCTACAAGTCAGACCAAGTCATTTTCGTTTGTGTGGCTTGTTAAGTGTTGCAACTCTCTTAATCATATTGATTACTTAATCTATAAAACCTTTGTGTAATTTGAAGTACTTGCCAATCAGTTTCCTGGAACATCACCGCAAGATGCATATCCAGACCCGGTTATGTGGCTGAATATCAAATGTAAAGTAGAAATAACGCAAACTTCTAACTGACCGATTAATACTCATTTGTGGGACAAAATAGAAGCCTCGAAAAAATCTGACAAAGCCGTAATGCGCTTACATTTACAAGGGTTGTAAAGGGGTAGTTCTTGAATTGAGAAGCAAATGAACATTGATAGCATGCAATGAAGAATGCTCTAGAAAGGCCTTGTCCTTGCAGGTTGAAAGTGCCAAGGAAATGAAATGGCAACAAAAAGGAAGTAAAAGGTGAAGTGTTACAGTTAATTATCTTATATAAATGTTCTATTTTTTCAGGTTGAAGCAACACCGGTTGAATGGAACCACTGCTTATGAGTACTTCGTCTTGCGAGCACAGAAGATAGCTTTATCCCATGGATACGAAATTATAAACTGGTAGGAAGACCTTTCACTATTAGATTTTCTGATAGTAACTGGTGGTTAACTGTCATCTTCAAATTTGCAGGGAAGAGACTTTCAATAACTTTGGAAATAAGTTGAGCCCAAAAACTATAGTTCACAACTGGTACGTCCTCTTCTTGTTTGGAAGCTCCATATTAGTTCATATATATATATTCAGTTGTCTTTTTCATCTCCTTTATTGTTCTCTATCAATTAAATTGATAGAGAAAGTGAGGAAGTAGGTGTTACCAAGTCAGTTGGAATGCTTTTCCTAAAACCAAATGACGGACTAACTTTGCGCTTGTATTATATCTGGCAGGCTCGGGGGCGGTGTTGCTCAGCAAGTAACTGCAGCTGGATTGCGGTGCATTGTTAGTAACCAGGACAAGTGGTATTTGGACCATATAGATACCACATGGCAGGATTTCTATTCAAATGAGCCACTAACTAATATTACAAATCCCGAGCAACAACGGCTGGTTATTGGGGGTGAGGTATGTATGTGGGGTGAGCATATTGATGGATCAAACATCGAAACAACCATATGGCCTCGTGCAGCAGCAGCAGCAGGTAGTTTTTTCTCTCTCTTATTGAATCTGTCTTCCTGAAATCTAGATTCTACCTTTTTATCAGTTTTACAAAGTAATTATCTTTGATAAGAAAAGATCCCGAATACGAGTTGTATACAAAAGGTAGAGAATGTGAATTAGACTAAACTAGCATCCTCTACAAAGAGCAACAAATCATCTTTATACTAATTTGAATCTCATCGAAGCTCCAAATTTATATTTTTGTTTAAAAAAGAAAATAAAAGTTGATCGGAAGTATTTTTCATCTTTCAAATGCCGTTGGATTTCTCAGAGGAGCCACTTCTGTGTATTCTGTCTTGTCCTCCTCCTAATGTGATACATCATTCATGGCCACATATGAAATCACATATTTTGTGCTGATTTTTCAGATGAACTAAAGCTTTTTTCACCATTCCTTCTTCTTGCTACTTTTGCGACGCTGGCCATAGTTTTATGTGTATTAGACTATTAGTTTTGACATGTCGCCATATATGGTTCCATAAGAGGATAGACTCTGAGCATGTTAATTCCAATTGTCTTTCTCGTTGTAACATTTCTTCTTTGTTATTGCTGGTTAACTTGCTGCCATAAAAGAGAGGCTATGGACTGCTTATGACAACCTTGCCAAGAATCCAAGTCAAGTTACTCGCAGGCTGGCTCATTTTAGGTGTCTATTGAATCAAAGAGGAGTTGCTTCTGGTCCATTAACCGGAGGCGGGCGAGCTGCACCAGAAGATCCAGGTTCTTGCTATCAGCAATAGTAACCTCTCATTCATTTATCAATACATGTAGAATAAGTTAGAATCATATATGTGGTTATGCATTAGAAATTGTCAATTTCAATTGTAAGGCAACTCTCTCTGTTGTAATTCTTTCAACAAATATAGAAGAAATATCCGCCTTATCTTACGAATTCACTGGCATTCAATTGTTGTCTCACAAGAAATGCTATTATATGCTTCTTCTTCAAGGTATTCTAAGTTCAATGAAACTGTACCTAAACCTAGGTCTTTTTTCAAAGTAGTTAACAAAAGTAGTTACATTTGAGTTTTTACGAGAAGAAAAGTTTGAAAAAGGTAAAACTAGTTTCAACAGAAACCTGGTCATTTTTTTGTCGTGGATAAGAAATACTGATGAAAGAGACGATTAATGAAGGTCCGCTGATTGACTACTACATTTAGGGACGAGGATTAACGCTAGTAGAGTAGCATTGACCCATAATACAGAACCTCTAGGCATAACCTTTCCCTTAATACTAGAATCGAGAATCGAAACATAGCATCTGAGATTGCATTAATCGAGGATACACAAAAGAAGGAATTGTTTTATTTCCAAATTTCACCTTCAAAAAACATAGAGTATATGTTTCAAAAATTTCTCGAATCACGTGTTTTTCTCCTCGTATGACTGAGAGAAATGACTAAATATAAATTTTTTTGAAAAAAGGAATCAAATCACACCATCTTTGTCGGAATTACTCATATTAAGATATTGGCTAATTAAAAAGGTCTTATCAATAAAATTTTCATTTATCCGTGATCTAGGTATAGGTAGCAAATCATTCTATATGTTTATGTAATCGCTTCGATTGAAAAACAAGTTGTTGATGCCATGCATGTAGTTGAAACAATTAACAAAAGAAATTTATACAAGAATTTTATTACGCCGCTGATGTCACAAGATAAATAGAGTTAGAAAAACTCTTTAATCTCAGTAATTTTGTACATGGGGATATCCAAATAATAGGAAAAATTTAAGCTGCTGCAGTTTTTCTTGGCAAAATTTGCACATTATGGTTTCCATGGTGGAGGTGGGGGTGGACTCATAGGATATAAGGGTGGAACAGCTGAGAAAATGGCATTTTTGTCAACACCATAGCCACCACTGCTAGTTAAAGAAACCAGTGCAGCAACTAGTCCTGCATTTCCTGCTAGTGTTGGCTCTGTATAGCTGAAATTTTTGCGCGCGTCTTTGAACTTATCAAACTTATCAGGTCCTCCTACCATAGCTCCTGTTATGTTATGAGGATTGGGATTACTGGTGTCTCTCCATTTCCAACCTCCAGTGCATGAGTACTTTGTTTTACCAGAGGGTATTGATGCACCCCTATGATGTACATGCCTTGGGAATTTGTTTCCATACCCTACTACATAGCTCATCTTCAAGGGATTGTCACCTAAAATATAATTCATCTGTTTTATGAAAGCAAAAATGACAAAATGTTAGTACATGATGGCAGGGGCGGATTTATAGCCCCAATTATGGGGCACGTGAACCCATGGTCTCGCTGTCAAACTATGTATTTTATGTATGTATTTTTTAGAGTTAGTCTAATATTATCTGTGGATCAGTTCGCACTGAATACTTTTTGTCTACTTTTTGGGTGGTGCACCCATATTTTAGAAATCCTAGATCCGCTTCTCTACCTGCATTAGGTAGAGGTAAGGTCTGCGTACAGACTACCCTCCCCAGACCCCACATATTGGGATCAAACGGGGTTTGTTGTTGTTGTAGATCCGCCTCTGCATGATGGCAGTTTTAGTGGCCGAAAAGTTAAAACATTGGCAGTTTTAATGGACCATGTAAGCAGCGGCAGATGGAGCTCCTGTGTTGTGCATTCAACTCAACCCAGTAGTTCCAAGAATTCTTAGGGGTGCATCCACAAAATTTAAATCCTGGATCCACTTTGCATGTGATGAATGCTTTTGTTGTAGATTTCTAACTGTTTGCACTCTATTGAATCCGATTAAATATTGAGACGGAGTTATGTGCAAACCTGAGAAGTGGCGAAACGGCGAAGAACATCCAAAGAGATATAGTCAGGGCCACAGTTCCATCCTGGAACACCAGTGGCATTCATGTAATCAACAAAGAGTGATGCCAAAAAAGCTGCATTTGCCACATACTGTAGTGGTTGTCCACGGCCATGATTCAACTGGATCAATCCACCTAAACAAAAGTTACGATGTGCTTAGTGCTGAGAACATTTAAGGTTGAACTATCAAGTTTAAATTCTAGATCTGCCTCTGGATATCAGGAGTCAGAGCACTTCGTAGAACAACTGAACAAGCCTATCTCGGACCAGTTTATATGACATGTTCTTGGAAGAGGATGATAACTAAGGCATATTACCTTTAGTGAAGTTGAAGACTTGGTACCTCTGTAGGTAGGAACACATGGTAAGACTAGTGACATTGTGATAGCTGCTCAACATTTCCTCATAAGGGTAACCTGGATTCAAGAATATCCTCATCCTAGTTAACAGCAGCATAGCTGCAGGCAATTTGTTATCCCAACTCAACACGCTTAAATCCGGGATCATGAAAAACGCCTTGGAGTTCTTAGACAATCCAGGATTAGTCGCCAACGATATATAAGTTTTATTGCCAGTAGCATAATATAGCCAAGCTGATCCCCACATGAACTCGTCGAAGTAGTTGGTAGAGTTGTAGAAAGGTTCAATGTATGGATTTCCACGACAATATGAAGTCCGTTTGCCAAAGTCACGAGCGAAAGAAAACAGGGTCTCTGCTCCTTTAACGAGCTTTCTTGAATATTGTGTGTTGTCGCGGAATACTATAGAGGCTGCAGCCAATGCTGCAGCCATTTCACCGGCTAGATCAGGCCCCGAATTAGCTGTTTGAACAGGGCGTTCATAGTTCATGTCTTCTGGCCTTTGCCAGCAGTAGTGATCATCTGGTGTTCTTGAATTATTTAGAGAACCACCAACCTGATCAGGGAACATTGGAACCATAGTTAACTTTGAAGTTCCAACAGTAATGCCAAGTCATACATTTAGCTTAAAACTTTACTTCAGTTGATTTTCCTATATTTTATTCCACTTAATATAACATGATCTTTTGACTTAATGAATACTGCTACACTAACATTTTACATAAATAGGCCTCAGCTGGCAAGTGTGCCCTCCAACTTTGGGTATGCACAAGTAGGCACCTCAACTTGGCTCCACTATCAGTTGAATACTCCAACTTACAACATGATCATCTAGACTTACAAAATAATCATCTAGACACCAAAATTTATGTGCCATGTCCAACATTTCTGTTTATGTGTTCAACTTTATACAAGTTGAGGTGCTTACTTGTGCACACCTAAAGTAGGAGGGCGCACTTGCTAGCTGAAGCCAAGTGTGAGGGCTTGTTTATATATTATGCCTTTCCCTTTCTCCACACCGAAATGGGGAAATGACTTCCCTCACTTTTTAAGGGGAACCGCAAAGTCATTTTTCTTCACAATTTTGTCAACTCGTAACCTCATATTATTGCTTTAATTCTAAAAGTTTCATCAAGAACCACTATTTAATTTGCTAATATTATTAACAATTTTTTTTTTTTTTGCGGAAATATTTTTCACTGTCCAACCAAATATCGGAAAACATTTTCAAAGAAAAAAGCCATTTTCCGGAATATGACCACCATCATACCAACTCCATGCATATAAAGTATAATCACAACGCTTAAAAATCGAAACTATTAGTTACCTGGCTATAAATTTTGTCAATTTTAGTGGCAGTGGAGTTGAAAGTACGAAGCAAGTAATCAGTGCCCCATTTGATGAGATCTGTGACATGATCATACTCTCCAATGGCTCTGTACTTGTGTTCATATTCAATGACACTCCAACTCAACATTGTCATTGCAAATGACATTGGAAAGTGAAATTTTGTGTTATCTCCAGCATCATAGTATCCTCCAATTAGCCCTCCTTTAACGTCTGTGAGTTTTGATCCATCTTGTAAACCTGAGTCTCCTCTCCATGGAATCCCATTGTTTTTTGGCAATTTTCCAGCTGCAATATGCAAAGACCAACAAATTCTCAGATTAATATATTATGAGTGTAAGCTCCATGGACTGACACTAAAAAAATATACGCAATCAGGTCATTTAGCTCTCTCACTATGCACGGGGTCGGGAAGGGCCAAACAACATTAGCTCTATTATACGCACTTACATTTATGTAAGAGGCTGTTTCCACGGCTTGAGACTGTGGCGTCCTGGGTGTGACACCCCAGGTGAATCCCACATCGACAAAATACGTAAGAAATGCCGGGTATATAAGTAAACATGTAGTAGACCTAGTAACACGCTTTAAAGCCGTGCAAGCCTAAGCTCAAAGCGAATAATATCACTAGTGGGTTGAGTTATTATTATTGCGCCAAGGCTCTACTATGTTATTTAGAAGGTAGTTAAAGGTAAATATTTTGTTAACTATTAATTGGTAACATAATAAAAACAGTAAGTTACCCGTTATCACTGATTAAACTATACATACTGACAGCGTAAAACATTTGATATTGTATATGTATCTAACTTAAATCAATATATTGCACGAAGAGATAAAGTTAGTGGAAAAAGAGTAACAGGTCTATCAAAAGAGAAGTGAAACAAATTTTATAGTACTCTCTTTTGTGTTATACAACTTTGCAGAAAATTCTTGATAATTAAGCCAAAACCGGAAAAGGCTGTAACACCAATCTTAAACCGCATTTTAATCCTCCGTCAGAAATAACATCTCTACCTTCAAGGTAAGGGTAAAGTATGCGTACGCACTCATGGGCGGAGCCAGCATTGTGGCTCCGAGTTCGGCGGACCCAGTAGTACTTTTGGTTCAATTTCTGTATTTATATTGAAAAATTCATTAATTAGTTATAAATTAATAAGTAGAACCAAGTAACTCAAAAAAGCTTAGAATGTTGAACACATAAACTTGAAATTCTGGCTCCTCCTCTGTATGGACTGTTTGCTTCAGACTCCACTTGTGAAATTATACCGGGTTTGTTGTTGTTGATCGTGTTGTTTCTTTTAACAGGTGATAAATTACAAAGCCAAGGAAAATAACTATTGGTAATCGTTCATGATAAGTGGGACTAGTAAAGAAAGAGAAATAAGACATGAAATATGCTACACTAGGTAAAAATACACTGACTCTAAACACAAATAAGATCTTATATAAGTTGAATCGAAATAAAATTATCTCCAATCAACATTTACTTGAAGACGAAAGTGTAAGAAGGAAATCAGTGTGATAAACTGGCACGTTGGTAATGATTTAAAAAAAGAAAAAGAAAAATCGGATTTGACCTGCCTATTTAATTACTACTTAAGAAATAAGACTCCTGCTATATGGGAAATAGTTCGTCTAATTCCCAAAGTCAAACATACATATTTCCAGGTGTAACTAAAGCAAAATAAATTATAATTGACGAATTCAAAGAATCAAAAGTTATGGCTCCCCACTAACTGATAATTTAAATATCGTTCCCCAGTTGGATAATTCATTAGGTAGGAACTGATCCTAAAATGTATCTCTTTCCAGAGCCAATTGCACAAATAATCATTCTCCGCATGCTTTTTTGAGATTAGCCACTAATTCTTTCGGTCCACAATAAGTGATTTTTTGGTATTTTTCTTGTGGTCCAAAATAAGCGATTTTTTCAAATTTCAAGAATGAATTATTATTTTTTTCTCCTACATTACCTTTGGAGTAAATAATGTTGAAGTATGTGCTAAGAGTGTTTATGTGGAGAGATAGTAAAAGTTAATATGGTCGATTTCATTGCTAATCAATATGAAAAAGTAAATTTCTTAATCTGCATAAAAACAACTAAAAAATTACTTATTTTGGATCGGAGGAGTAATTATTTTATCTCAAAATTTTAAATTAAAAATCTTAACTTCAGGATATTATTGAATTCAGGATGCACTGACTAATTCTTAAATAACAGCCATTTAGGGTGGTTACCTTGTACCTGAAGAACGCCTCAAAGTATTAGGTATGAAATAAAAATGTTAGTATAATATTTTTTAGAATTGATTTAATTTATCTTAAGTTGTTCTTCTTTTAAAATCTTACAGCATCTTCAAATTGTTTATCATTCTGAACATTAATAAAAATAAAGGGAAAATAATATTTATAATTGGACTTTTAGGATCAGCAATGACGACATATTAAGGCCGAGTCATACAAGGGAATAGAAGACTTTGGTTATATAATTAATTAATGAAAATTTGCTGGCCAATGAAAATCTTACTACTATTAAAAATGTCCCTACCAAACAGAGATTTTTCGGGACCCACTTTTTTAGTTTGTTGTTCAAGTGCTTAGGATGTTCCAACTTCCAATTCAAAACCGTGTCTACTTTTCTCCTGTTCAGGTACAGCCTTGGAACAATAAATTAGTTCAACTTAACCTAGAATTTTTAATACGAGATATAAATATATCCGTAAAAAGTAGTAAAATTCTTCAGATCATTAATTTAGAAGTCATAATTTAAAAATTAGATGAACATCATAATTAATTAATAATGCTCTCTCGGTATTAAATAATCGGTGATATTTTATTTACATACCCCTTAAAAAAATATTAGATAGAAAGAGTTTTTGACTATTTTACCCTTTTTGTCTTACGATATAATCTCTATTTATTGAATCTTTACTCCATAATTGGAGAGTAGTCTTCAAGAACAATTACTACCCCCTCTGGTCCACTTTAAATATTTTTTTTGGCCTTTTCTTATGGTCCATTTTGATTTCTTTCAGATATCAAGAAAGAATTAACTTCTTCTTTCCAAAATTGCCCTTGTAGTAAAGTTCCTATGAGTAGTTTGTTATATTTTCAAGGAGCAAATTAAGGTTAACATAATCAATTCACTGTTAATTAATACTAAAGGTGAATTATTTAATATATGAGAAAAGAACCAAAAAATCACTTAAAGTGAATCGATGGAACTTGGGAGTACTATTAAGGGTAAAATGGAAAAAAATAATTAACTGTGTTGAAAACTCTAAAACGACAAATAATTTGAACAACTACTTTTGGAAATTATAAACATATAATGTGAGAAAAATATTAAATTAAACAAATTTCATAGTACAAAATAGTTTGATACCTCACGTTGATTTGACAATTTAGTCTAACCAACCGCATGTCACAAGAAAAGAAGAAAAAAAGGCTTTCTCACTTGTAGTTCGCGTTAAAAATTATTTATATTCCGTAATCACAAAAATATGTAAAATTTGTATAATTTTTATATATAGCATATCGAATGTATATATATACAAAAAAAAAATTTTGTTATTATTTTGAGAGCGGTTATACAGTGTTATTTTTCCAAAAAAAAAAAAAAAAAATTTGCATGTAGTCTAATTTGGAAACTCGTAACGTATCTCTTTCACCTACGACTAATATTCACGTTAACAAGCATCATAAAGTAATAATTATTGTGAGTATGTCCAAAAGTAGAAAACTATGTATTTCTAACGTAAGTTTTACCAAGTCCATTTCCATGCCTACCAAAAGTCATGACCTTTGCTATAATTCAGTGGAATTCGAATAACAAACGGCATGCTTCGGACTTAGAACGTACATATATAATGTTATATTACACGCTATAATATTCAAAAATATTCGAAATAAACAAGGTTGTTATAGAGAGATTTGACTGTACTATATTAATATACTTTTTTTAATATTATTGGTATATTTTAACTAGTTATAGCTGATTATATACTATATTTAAGCCAATAAATTATATATAACGGATCAAAGTAATGTAATTTTAGGCTAACTAAGCTCTAGCGCGGAACTAATCAAAGTATAACGGATAATGATATAAAATCATACTCAAAATATATAGGTAATTTTGGACCTTTTCTTTAAATATTTTGACACAACACAATCTATACCAAAGCTGCATTAAGGCGACAACAACGACAATAACAATATACGATCGCACAAGTGAGGTCTGAGAAAAATTTAGTATACGCAAATCTTATTTCTACTTTTGTAGAATACACAGGTTGTTTCCGATACAATCTCGACTCATAAAAAGCATTTTCAGCTTCGTTAAGATAAAAGACTAAACTAAAATATTTGCTAACAACAAAGCTATGAATAAAGTAGATGTTAACAAAATGAGATTAATATATTCGTAAAGTAAAGGAGTGAATTTGAGTATTTTATTCTCATTAGCAACATAAGGATTACTTTATGTGAAAAAAATTGAATTTCATTTTCATTAGCAAAAATGAAAACGAAATATCAAATAGAGGAAATCTAAGGGAAGGAGAAAACGTACATTTTTGGGCGTTGAAGAAGAGAAGAGCTTTGTGAAGGGCAATAGTGTAATTATCAGGAGGAGAAGGCCGAGTTTTATGCTTAGGCAAAGTCTTGGCGATAATCGTTGGCAGAGCGATGACGAGAAAAGCGATAATAATTCCATAAATAGTATATTTGAATGCTTTTCTGCTGCAAACAATACATCCTAAATCGATGTATTTCTTCTTCTTCTTCTCCGGCGGACCTAATAACCAACTCTGTTGCGTTTCATCTAAATTATGGCGGTGAGAATATTGATCGTAATTATTATACTGTTGTTGTTGTTGCTGTTGCTGTTGATGATTTACTGATGCTCTGTCCCAATCTAAATTCCGACTCCGATCGTATTCCTCCGCCGTTGAATCGCCGTTGTTCGCGATTTCTAATGATCCTCCCCAATGATTTGCTGAGTGCATTGTATCTACAAGAGAAAAACTGGAATTAACTGGTCGGCTAATTTAGCTAATATTTCTTAATAACTTATCACCAATCCATTGTTGAATAACTGATTAGCGAGGGATTTTTCTGTTTAATTATAATAAAAAATGCGTTGCTAATTCATGTTTTTTTAGTAGGTGGGGAGAATTTATGATTTTTTTCTGCATGGAGAATGGATGAGTTTAGGAATTTGGTGAAAATAGAGGCTCTTACAGTGATCTCAACAATATTTGAGATCACAATTAAAAAATTATATAAATATTTATTGAATTTCTTAGTATATATAGTCTAAGTAAATGTTATTGAGTTCACGCGAACATTATAGATTAACAGATGAATCATTAAATGAGTTGGAAAAAGAGAGTTTTGATTAAAGAGACTAAAATTAGAAATTTTGCAAGCTAATTAAATTGAAAATGTACCTGAGCTTAATTGGTGATCAAAGCCAAATGGTTGAGAGATTAACCAGTAGCCTTGGTTTCCCTCTCATGTTCTTTCTTCTACTCAAAGTTTGAATATAAGGCCTACTATTCATGCATTATATATAGAGGACAAAAAAAGAACCAAGGCATTGAAAAACATTTATTTTCTTAATTAATAGGAAAGAAAAGAAAGTTCTTCTTTTTTTGGTCTGGAATAAAAGAAAGTTGACTAACCAAAAAAAATAAAGAGGTTGTGTCTTGGGGTTGTGGGAGGGGGGGGAGGGGGAGGGGGCATATCTAGGAAGGTTCCAAATTTATCCCTCTATCATATATACAATATATCTTAGTTTTATTTGTTATACTTAGTGGTAGTAGGGACGAAGCTAAAAGCCAACTACGTGTTTGGTCGAACATAATAATTTTTTCTTTAATAATATATTTATATTAAGAACTTTATTAAATATATACAAATATTAAATTTCAAATCGAATTATTAGCATTTGGTGTGGTCATTTTAAATTTCAAAACTCACAAAGTTGACATACTAGCTCCGCCTCGGTATGCCGGTCCTTACATGCCTTTAGCTAAATGAATTAACTATTTTTTTCTTACATTGCCCTTGAAGTAAATAGTGTTGCAGTATGTGTTAGAAGTGTTTATGTGAACAGCTAGTAAAGATTAACACGTGTCAATTTTATTCATAATTAATATAAAAGTAAATTTTTAATCTATGTGAAAACAACAAAAAAATTAGTTATTGTGGACCGGAGAGGGTACTACATTATCTTCATAGTTAAAGTTTGACGTTTGAACGAATTTCGAAAAAAATTGAGTGCTATTTACAGATGAATTTGATTAAGAGATGTATTGATTTGACTTTGTTGTCTAATAATAGAATATTATATAGTTGTGATGGTTTGAGAAAATGACTTTGATAGCTGGATATGATAGTGAAACCAAGTAAAACCAGCTGCTAACACCTAAATTTATCATTGTATTTATATATTTAAAGTAGTAAATTTGTAGTATACACGAAAATGAAGGCTTTTACTAGGGAAGTTTGAAGTTTTCTTCGAAAGTTGAAACTCAAAACTAATTCCAATAAACATTAAATAAGGGAAAGAATTTGTAAACCAATTAGCTTCATTTGCATTAATGACAATAATATATTCTCATCGTTATATGCACAGCATATTATTTTCTCCGGTTCAAAATAAGTGATTTTTTTGCATGTTTTCACGCAGATTAAGAAATCTACATTTTAGCATTAATTAGCAATGAAATGGATCATATTAACTTTTACTATCCCACATAAATACTCTTAACACATACTCCAACACTATCTACTCCAAGGGCAATGTAGGAAAAAAACAGTTAATTCATTCTTAAAATCTGAAAAAATCACTTATTTTGGATCACAAAAAAACGATCAGAAAATCACTTATTTTGGACCGGAGAAAGTACTAAGTAGGTATTTGGCCGGTAAAAACTTATCCGTACCGAGTGTTTACATCAAGTTTAGTTAAGTTAACCACGAGAGATAAACAAAAGTTTATTAGGAGTTTTAAGTCTATTAAATATTTTAAGTTTAATAAACAAAAAATTTAAATAGGTAGAGAATCAGAATAACCATTATTATCATTTTCTAGCATTATGCATTTTGTCTCTTCGTATTTTTATTTCTCCGTTAAAGATCAGAAGACTCATTAAGTTAGTATTGGAAGAAGGGGAAATAAGGGGTTACTTGTATGGAGGAAGAGAGTCGAGAAACAACTGAAAATTGTGAAAAATTACTAGATTTTATAAGGCTTTGGAAAACCCAATAAAGATTGTGATTATTATAATCATTCAGAAAATTATTTGATTAATGCAATTGTAATGCTCTCACCTAAATAAAACATGTTTTCTTTGATGTATGGGGAAAGAAGGAGGTGCTCTTGTATAGGGTAAAATATGATATGACATGTGGCTGACTAAAAGGAGGACACGTGGAATCCGAGATGAGATAGCTGAGGACCAAACGCATCCTCTATGCTTGTCACCGGAAAGGATAACGTTCATAAATGTGTATTATATGTTGTGCTCATGGTAGCGTTGATTAAGAAATATTCTGCAGCATTAAGAGCGACGGTTCGTTACAGAAAATGTAACATTTATGTTCACCGTTACATCTTAATCAATTACCCTCATAATTAACATTAAAAGGGGCATGATCCTAAGATCTCTTTCCGTAGACATAGTTATAAATAGTGAGCTCAGTTACCACTGTAAAAGACACGAATTTTCTCGCAAACCATACATTATATTCTATACAAGGCTTTATACAATTTGACTTTCTTGCTTATTGATTTCATCATTGCTATGTCCGGAAACAATGTTCACAGAATTATCACCATTGTTGTTCATATTCTAACGCTAAGTATTGTATATTACTTCAACAGTACCGTTTTACAAGTAAACAGTTTGGCGTCCACCGTGGGGCCTCAACAGTCGTGTAATTGAGTTTATCCTTGACTTCTTTACTAACGTGTTTTGATTATTTTGTCATAGAAAAAATTACCAAAAAAAATAGCAGATAACACTGTTAACGATGCACACAACCTTGAAATTCGAGGGGATCAACCTCATTTCGAGGACTTAATCAGTGACACCCGCAATGAGGTAAATAACGCCACGCCAGTGCATCACACGCGATACCTTCGTCGGGTTCGGGAGATGATACCGATGAGGAGCATGTAGCGGATGCTGTGAGGATCCTGCAAGAGCAATAGGCAATCATTTTAGGCCATCTCACGTGGCAGGATCAAGTTATGACAGAATTAAAGCAGGCACTATCGGGGGCCTCGAATAATGCTAAAAGACGAGATCCAATTCCTCCGGTTGTTCCCACAGACCAAACAACGCAGAGAGTGGACAATAACACTCCAGGGGAGAAATCGGATACGATGGGTTTGGGGGGAGAAGATACGGTCTTAACAACGAGAGCGATTCATTCAAAGATGAGCTTTTACTGTTCATGAGTGAATTAAAGTCCCGCATGGATCAATCCCGGGCGCACCACCAGTGATGAAGGGCCTGAACTCGAAGACGAATTACCGTACATACAGAGTGTGACGCTAGAACTAATCCCGAAGAGGTTCAAAATGAAATAACTTCCAAAGTATGATGGAACTTCAGACCTACAAGAGCATATTACTACCTGCACAACGGCGGTGAAAGGATATGATTTAGCTCCTCACGAAATTGAATCTGTGTTGCTAAAGAATTGGCGAAACTCTTACGAGGGGAACCCTAACGTGGTATTCACTATTTCCCGAGCATTCCATAGGTTCCTTTGAGATGCTCGCAGATACTTCCATTAAAGCTCATGTCGGGGCCAAAAAGGTGCAAGCCCAGAAGGTCGACATATTTAGGATCGCACAAGGAGAGTCTGAATTATTACGAGAGTTTGTTACCCCATACCAGAAAAAAGAATGTTTCTACTAGCCATTCCGGATGAATGGAAAGCGGTAGCATTCACCAAAGGATTGAATCCGAGATGTTCAGACGCTTCCCAAAAGCTGAAAGAGAGCCTGCTTGAACCTCAAGCAACAACCTCGTAAGATGTTCACAACTGTTACGAGTCAAAGATAAGGGTCGAAGATGACCAGGTCGGCTCTACATCATCGGTCAAAGGACGAGAGAAAAGAAAAGAAAAATTAAAGGATGACTACGATGCGGATAGACAGACTTCGAGGGGACGGTTTTTGCCCTACGAGCGTACCGAAGGCTGTGGCAGAAATTTTCGAGTAGCAAAAAAATTCACCATTTCACCCTGAGCTTTGGTCTGGTTTTATTGAGTTCCTTAAACTCAACGTTGATTGTTTTGAATGGTCGCACCAAAATATGACAGGTATCCCGACAGAAATAGTCGTGCATAATCTAAGCTTGGATCCCAACGTACCACCGGTACGACAGAAGAAGCGCCCAACTGCCGAGGCCAGGAATATATTCGTCAAAGAAGAGGTAACCCGTTTGCTTAAAATCGATTCGGTAAAAGAGGTCAGGTATCCACACTTGCTAGCTAGTATAGTAGTAGTTACTAAGAAGAACAATAAATTTTGCATGTGTGTAGACTATAAAGATCTTAATAAGGTGAGCCTGAAATACTCGTTTCCACTGCCAAATATCGGTTAAATGATTGATGTCACAGATGGACATGAGTTGATGAGTTTCCTTGATTCTTATTTCGGGTACAACCATATTAATATGAACTCGGAAGATCAGGAAAAAACTTTGTTTATATAAAATTTCGGTACATATTGTTACAATGTAATGTCCTTCGGGCTGAAAAAAGCATCGGAGCCACTTATCAACGGCTCGTAAATATGATGTTTGAAAAACAATTAGGAAAGACCATAGAAGTTTATATACACGATATGCTCGTTAAGTCTTTGAATGCATGTAGACACCTTAAGCATTTACAAGAAACATTCGACATCCTGAGGAAGCATAACATGAAACTTAACCCCGAGAAATGCGCTTTCGGGGTCAGTTCTGATAAGTTCCTGGGGTTTCTGGTCTCACAAAGGGCAATTGAGGTAAACCCCGGCAAAATGAAGACCATATATGATATCCCGGATCAATTGTCAAATGTAAAGAAAGTCCAAAGACTCACAGGAAGGTTAGCAGCTTTGAGCAGGTTCATTTCCCGGTGGTCGAAAAAATATCATCGTTTTTCACACTGCTCAAAAAGAATAATAATTTAAAATAGACACCTGAGTTCCAAAAGGCTTTTAGGGAACTGAAGAAGTACTTATCAAGCCCTCAATTGTGCTCGAAACCAAAAGAAGGTGAAACATTGCTAGTCTACCTCGCGGTTTCAGAAGTCGCGGTAAGTGTAGTTTTAGTCCGGGAGCCTGAAGGTACGCAATTTCCTATTTATTATGTTAGCAAAATTTTAATAGGAGCATAAACTCACTACCCACATATAGAAAAACTAGCCTTACCTCTTGTGGTCGCCGCTCGAAAGCTGAGGCTCTATTTTCAATGCCACCCAATAGCTGTGGTAACTACTTTACCTTTGCGGAACATACTTCATAAGACTGAGCTCTTGGGAAGATTGGCCAAATGGGTCATCGAAGGGAGTGAATTCATCATATAATATAAACCAAGGACTGCAATTAAGTCACAAGTCTTGGCTGACTTCGTGGATGATTTTAGTTTGGGATTACTACCTCTGGCAACCAAGGAAGCAGTAATGGTGTCGGAATCAACATCAGGGGTTCTGACCTTATTTATAGACGGAGCTTCTAATGTAAATGGGTCCAGGCGCTGAATAGTTTTAATCACGCCTTCGGTGGAAACCTTAAGGCAAGCCATCAGAACGATCCCTTTAGCTAACAATGAAGCAGAGTATGAAGCTTTAATTGCAGGTCTCGAATTGGCTCGGGGACTCGATTCTGAGGTTATCAAAATCAAATGTGACTCACAGTTTGTGGTAAAACAGGTCTACAGGATCTTTGATACTAATAAGAACGTATGTAACAATACCTAGTAAAGGTCCAGGCTCTTTTGGCATGATTCATTGAGTGGTAAATTACTCATATCCCAAGGGAGGATAACGCAGAAGCAAATGCATTAGTAAACTTAGGATCGTCGATGGAGATAAAAGGATCGGATCCCGGAACAGTGGTACTACTGATTAGCTCAGTCCTGGATACAGATGGTTACTATGAGGCAAGTTCGGCTAGTCTGGTCTAGGACTGGAAAAATGAAATAATCAACTACCTCGAGCACGAAAAGTTGCCCGACGACCCCAAAGCATCTCGGGCGTTACGCGCCAAAGCTGCATGTTATAGTTTCAGGAAAGGCCAATTGTTTAGAGAATCTCTCCAAGGCCCGCTGGCCCGGTGTTTAGGAGCGTCAGAATCTAACTATGTCAAGAGAGAAATCCACGAAGGGATATGTAGCAATCACTTAGGCGCAAATACTTTAGAGCTGAAGCTGGTACGTACATGTGAAACCCCACGTGTTATTTTTCTCTCTTCTCTTACGTAAAATACGTAACGTGGCGTG